>JARQZK010002935.1:0-2500 GCA_030704885.1 Cynegetis impunctata | reverse complement strand
TCTCAAAGCCGAGCAGCGAATTGGATATAAATAGGGAAAAATTTGTCTAGTGTTGTTTCTGTTTTTGCACTCTTCAAAGTAGTAATCATGCTTCATGGAGAAACAAAAGCAGCCTGTAGATATAAAGGCCATATATGTTCAGGAAGTCATCTCGTTGTCTATCTGAGCTCCTAGAAACCAACAGTAATTCTCTGATCTCCGTAACGCAACATATCCGGCGGGATCCAACCTTGTCTTTCCGCAGAGAAATATATGCACTCAGTTTTCTGGACATTCATTACCAGTTTATTATCAATGCACCATTTCTCAATATTACTCAAAACAAACTCCGAAGTCTGAGTTGATGTGGAGATATTCGCAGCTCGAACTATAATGTTTGTTGCATCAGCGTATATGATTGCCTGACAGTTTTCTGCTGGTAAATATCTGGTCATATCTATTATGTAGATAATAAAGAGCAGGGATCCCAAAATACTTCCTTGAGGTACTCCCATAGGTGACACAAGTTCTTTTGAAGTGTATGTGACTCCTTTCACAGTGATAGAGGCTCTGCTTCCGATTGGTGAGGTAACTTTTTATAAGATGTAGTTGTCTATCTCTTATTCCATGTAGTTCCATTTTTGTCAGTAATATTTTATGGATCACACAATCAAAAGCCTTAGATAGATGGAGGAACAAAGCCTCTGGAATTTCACCTTTCTCCAATGTCAAAACAATAGCATGTGTTAGTTCATACATGGCAGTTTCAGTATTTTTATTGCTTACAAAACCATGCTGGCAGTTTTGTATAACACTATAAACATCTTGAAAAATTTTAAAATTCTAACTGCTAGAATTTTCTCAAAAATTTTGGAAAATGAACTCAGTAGACTGATAGGTCGATAGTTCCCCAATTCAGTAGAGTCTCCTTTTTTATATGTTGGTCAGATTTCTGCTACCTTATGTGCATCTGGAAAAATCCCTTCTTTGAACGATAAATTCATAATATGAGTAAGGAAGGGTAGGGGCTATAATGTGAATAGATTTTTTCACAATACTAATGGGAATCCCGTCATAACCAATCTAGCTTTTGTTCTTCATTCATTTTACTACTCTGATTATTACAAGTTTGTAAGAATTTTCATGTTTCATATCATTAAAAGTGGATTTCGAGCTCTTTTCAGTGAGTTTATTAACTACCTGCCAAGTTGCCTTTGATTTATTTTGCGCATTTATTATAGTTGTGCTGTGGTACTGTTTTTACCTTTGCAATAGTTAAGTCATATTGTTTCTTCTAAGAGTTATAGGTAGTTTTAAATTCTTGTCGTACTTGAGATGCTTTGTGAAGTTTATCTAAGATATTCTTCATATATCTAATTTGAGGGGTGTTTCTGAAGGAGTTTTTATAATTTCTCATAACTACACATTTCAGAGGAAAACTATCATCAAAATTTTTTTCAAAACGAACCGAAAAGCAACATCCCATTAATATTTTTCTCATCAAAACTGTGTATCTTATCCCAATTTATGTGTGATAAACTAAGTAGAAAATCATCTATAGTTTTTTCATTCATTTCTCTAATCCAAATCTCATCTGCCTTTGTATCCTTTAGTTTATCTTTAAATGTGAATATTAAATGCCTTTATGGTGTGATATGTGATTTTCAATTATTTGTATGGGGCCCTTAATATTCGTTAGGATATTATCCAAGCAAGAGTTTGAGATACATCTTGTAGGTTCATTTATTTCAATTGCAATATTAAACATTTTAAGTAGATCCAAAAAATTTTGGGATTCCTTCGTATCAACAAGTGTGTCAATATTAAAATCTCCTCCAATTATGAATTTAGCCTTTTCCTCTATACAAATTTCTAAGATTATTTTAAGCTTTTCAAGAAAAATTTCTACGTTACAGTGCGGCGGTGAATTAGGCCTATAAATACAAATTACTGAAACTATTGAATTTACCATGTTTATTTGACTGGCACAACACTCTATAACATGGGGTATACTTAAAGACTTTATGTTATCTCTTCTGTTAAATATATATGGAATCTTACAAAAAATTGCACTTCCACCATGTCCACCCTGTTGACGGGAGAAACTGGTTGCTAGATTATAACCTTGTAATATGTAGGTAAGCATTAAGTTCTTCTTTGCTTTCCAGTGTTCTGCAACCATTAATATTTCCAATTCATTTTCATGGGAAAAAAGTTCGAGTGAATGTAGACAATTACCAATGGACTGAATGTTCTGGTGTGCTATAGAAAAAGATTTATATTTATTTTTATTATCTTGATATATAGGTACCTACTTTGTTGGCTATTTTGGGTTGTGAACTTTAGGTTTGCTGCTGAGGTTTCTTGTTCAGCCTGTATAAAAAAATGGGTAATTATTACTCGAATAGGCCATAACTCTGCGTTTTTTAATTTATCCATGTCATCCCTGGGAACAGTTACTTTGAATGATGAATATTCAAGTGGTTTTTTTGACTTCAATTTACTGCATTTATCATCATCA
>JARQZK010002934.1:562500-596801 GCA_030704885.1 Cynegetis impunctata | reverse complement strand
TAATTAAATTTAGTTTATTGGAAATCATCCTAGCGAACCCGAATTCGTAACAATATATATATATATATATATATATTTTATATACTTATATATATATATATATATATATATATATATATATATATATATATATATATATAGTATATATATATATATATATATATATATATATATATATATATATATATATATATATATATATATATATATATATATATATATATATATATATATATATATATAATTTATATATATATATATATATATATATATATATATATATATATATATATATATATATATATATATATATATATATATATATATATATATATATTATATATATATATATATATATATATATATATATATATATATATATATATATATATATATATATTTATTCATTTACTTATTCAGTTATTTATTTTACGGGAGGAATTGGGAAATGCTTTTACACACCATCAGTGAATAATGGAAATTTTCTAGTCTATAGTATTATTTATTTTTTTAAGGGGAAAAGTAAAAAGATGGCGAAACGACCTGCCCAAGGACAACCTTCATCTCTAAAGTTTTTCACAAAAACTCAAAAAAAAGACCTGACAGTCCTAGTAATAATAGTTTTCTTGATGCTGCTTCTACATCGTTCTCAACGCCTACGAAACATCAAGAGACTAAAATTGATAAAACCGCGGATACTGAAAAATCTCACATACATCTCTTGAATATTGGAAGATATATTAACTCTAATTTGGATGCAGACATCAAATTTAATCTTTTGACTACTCCTTGGGTCCCAGAAAAAACATTCCAATTTCCTGCGAGTGGAAAAGGAATCTTCGGTTTCAAAGACAATGGTTGACTAGTTTCCCTTGGCTGGTATATACTCAAAGTGATATTGCTTTCTGTAAATAATGTGTTTTATTCTCCAAAGAATGTGTAGGCAAAGGTTGTAATCAAACATTGAAATCTCTAGTGAAAGAGCCTTTCACAAAATGAAAGGACGCTTTGGAATTATTTAAAAACCACGAGCGCATAGCTACCACAAAGATTCTACACTTATTGGTAACAAATTTTTGAAAACAAAAAGTGATTTAAACTTTGATATAAGAAATATTATGGAGTCAAGTAGAAAGAAACAAGTGGAAGATAACAGGAAAAAGCTTTCATCAATTGTAGAAACAATAATACTCTGTGGCCGGCAAGAGTTAGCATAAAGAGGCACGAATAACCATGGGCCAATATCTGTGAACGATGAAGAGCCTTCATCAAATGACGGAAATTTTCGTGCGCTCTTAAGGATGAGACTCAAGTGCCGAGATCAAAATTTAGTAAGCCACACGAATTGATCAACATATGCGGAGAATTAATCCAGAAAGAAATTGTGACAGATGTTAATAAAGCAAAAGCATTTTCAGTTCTTGTGGATGAAACAGCGGATATCACTGGTCATGAGTCTCAATTTGTGTAAGGTACACTAAACCAGAATGATCAAATTTTTTTCCATGAAATAGGTCAAGGGTACGATAGAGCCTCTGCAATGAAGGGTTCATTCAAAGAAGTGTAATCAATAGTGAAAAAAATTTTTCCTCAAGCACTGTATGTCCATTGTAGTTGCCATTCTCTGAATTTGACATTATGTCACTCCTGTAGTGTCCCATGTGCTAGAAAATGTATTGGTAGGTATCGTGAAAGCTGTCACAAAGTTTTCAAAAGCATCTCCAAAGAGGGCAGCTGTATTGCAATCCTCCATAAAATCGAACTTTCGCAATACTCAATGGCAATCTTTAACAGCTATGTGCGAAACCAGATGGGTGGAGAATCACAACAGTTTGCTCGAGTTTAAAGAGATCTTTAATGCTATTGTTGAAACTCTAGAAAGTCTTAGCGAAAGTCCGGATATTGAGCAACGTTGTTTTTAAAGTCCATGCTTGATAGTGAATTTGTAGTGTGCCTTTATTTATTGGTTAACATATTCTCAGCGACAATATCTGTCTGTAAAGTGCTTCAGTCTCCCCATTGTGACCTAAAGTCTGTAGTTGACCATATTGAAAATATTGTTACTCACTTTGAAAACATCCGGAGAACAATCGATATTGAATTTTCCAAGATTTTTAAAACAGCAGAAACTTTAATGAGTGATGTTGGTGAAGAAATTTATATACCAAGACTCGCTCCTCGCCAACGCCTTAGAAGTAACTACTCTACTAAAGACCCTCAAACCTATTCCAGAATATCGGTGGCAATCCCGATCCTAGACGATCTTATAGATAAGCTCAAATGCAAATTCAGCCACCACAAAGAGCTTCTGGGAACACTTCCGTGCTTTATACCAACCTCAACAACTGAGACAATAGATGTTGAATCTTTGAAAACAAATGGAACAGGATAAGCCTTCTTTTGCCATTGAGGCTCTAAGCGAATGTAATAGGGAACTCAGAAACTGCTGAGAGGACGTTCTCCACTCTTAGACGATTGAAGACGTACCTGAGAAACGCGTGTGGACAAGACAGACTAAGTGGACTGGCTATCATGTCTGTTCACAGAAGTCATCAAATCTCTACAGACAAAGTGATCGCTGAATTCGCTAGAAAGAAGAACAGAAGAACGGATTTTGTAATTTAAATTTTGTAATTTAGATTTTGTGATATTATTTTATTCTTTTCTAAAGATACAATAGGTCACGTAATATTACGTTTGCATTAAACTATTTCAGTTTATTTGTACCGTCTATCTATTTATTCTCACATTCAACGAAAATAATGATATGTGAATGCAGGAACATTCTGATCTCGTAAATCCTCTTATTTTTCAGTCAAAATTCTTAAGTCGAAACATAGTTTTTTGGCATCTAAACTCTTAGTAATAGCTAAAAAACAGGTCAAAATGCGTTGTTTGACACATGAATTTTTTCCTGGGTACGGCCTTGTTCTTTACTATTTTTGATTGATATTTGATGCGTCCCAAACTACTTTAACTTACTGCAAAATATCATAAAGAAATATCAAGCAGCATTAAAGTAATGAAAAAAATTCATTTTCAATAATTTAAATGAAACGCCCTGTAAATCATTAAGGAGAAATATTTTGTACAAGCAAATTGGGTTAAATCTTCATACTGTGAGCTCAAAATTTTCTTTCCCGTTAAAATATTCACACAAATTAATGAATCATCCTGCATATATATATATATATATATATATATATATATATACATATATATATATATATATATAATATATATATATATATATATATATATATATATATACATATATATATATATATATATATATATATATATATACAGTGGCGTAGATAGCTTTTTGCGATGGGGGGGATATGACTTTGTGTAATATTTCATAAGTTTTTCGTCTAAAGTTTCATTTGTTGATAAAAATAATCTTTCATGTATTACAAAATAAGCAGAAAATTGTTTTTAGCGAGAACAGCAGGTGTCGCAGTGAAATTGATAAAACTTAACAGTTTTGATGAATTTATCAGCTGCTTTGTCAACTTCGTATAAATCATGCTTGAAAAACACCGAAAATCTTTTTAATATATTTAGTCTAGTCGGGGAGGCCTCGGTAGCCCAGCGGTGAGGTGTATCGCTTGTAAACAGAGGATTGTGGGTTCGAGTCCCACCTTGCTCTTGAGTGTAGAGTATGTCCGGAATTTAGTGGTTATATATGATTAAAAATTGTTGGGTAATGTACATAGTTTACAAGCCCATTGGCCCGTTCGAAACCGGCGTTAAACTGTAGGTCCTTCGAGTTAAAAAAAATAGTCTAAGCAACAAGTGCTTTTTTGTTCAACTTTTTTCAGCAGTTTCGGAAAAATAAAAGCAAAGTGTTATTCGATTTGTAGCAGGTAGATGTTTTTTGAGCAAATTAAAAATTCGCAAGCGAAAATTGTGAAAGTTATAAACAATATATCTACTGAAAAAAGGGGATTGTCTTTCTGCCAATATGTCAAAAAATAATTGAGATTTTTGAAATCTGAAGAAAGATTCAAAAAGAAGAAGAAATTTCCCAAAAGAAAAACTCAACTTTCGGAACTGTAGAGTCAATATTCATAATTTTCTCAGAGTGGTAAAAATACAGCTGAAAAGGGGAAACTTCGTTTGGGCAAGTCACGCCCATTTAGGACACTTCAACAATAAACATCATTTAACCATTTAAAATATGTAAAGTTACTGAATCGGTGAATGAACAATAACCCGGCGATAATAGAAATTTTTTTTTTAGTTATGCAATAGTTAATTAACAATTTTTTGATGCTTGAACATGAAAATTGTGATAACTGTTCAAGTATAGATCTGAGATTTTTTCATTCTTGGAGCTATTAAAGTAAATCCCTGTTGAAAAAATGAAAAATTTCAATTTTTCAGTTTTTTATTAACAATTTACGTAGTTTTGCAAAATCAAATTTTTTTTATGAATTTAATGATCCGTTTTTTATTATCGGAAGCTACATGAAAATGGTTGTTTCTGAAGTTCATCTCCTATTGTTTAAAAAATTGTTATAAATAAATGCGTTGTTTATAAGAGAATCAGGAATAAAAAGTTATGATTAGAGTGTTTAATTTTGCAACTAAGTAGGTAAATTGTAAGTTAAAAACTAGAAAATCGAAATTTTCATCAGGGATCTACTTCCAGGTCTTTCGAAACTAGCTCCAAGAAAGGAAAAAAATATCAGATTCATAGTTTAACAGTTAACACACTTGTAATATTCTTGTTCAAGCAGCAAAAAACTATTGCATAACTAATGCGCGAAAAATAGCGATAAAAATTTGTTGTCGCTGGATTATTGTTCATTCACCTATCCAGTAACAACCTGAAAATTTTCATTCCTTAATTTCCATATTTAATATAGTTAAAAAAGTGTCCCAAATGGGCGTGAGTTTCGCAAGCCAGATTACCTGTTTTCGGCCGTATTTTTACCCCTCTGAGAAAATTTTAAATATTTATCCTACAGTTCCGGGAGTTAAAAATTTCTTATAGGAAATTTCCTCTCCTCTTTTTGTATCTTTATTTAGATATCAAAATATCTATTAGTTTTTGAGATATTTGAAAAAACTGTTTTCTTCTTCTTTCAGTAAATTGTTTATCACTTTTACAATTACAACTTAATATTTTTCAAAAACTATCTACATGCTATTTTCTCATATTCTTCCGAGACTGATGAAAAAAGTTGAACAAAAAAGCACTTGTAAACTAGACTGTATTCTCATGATTCGTAAATCTTTCTCCAAGATTCATGATGTAGAAGTCCAGCCATCGCAAGAAAATTTTTACTAACTCGACAACTTTTATTAACTTCAAAATATTATGGAGTAATTCAATCGGTCACTAGAACCAAAAAACGTGTTTGAAAGAGCTCAAATGGCTGAAATGGAAAATTTTATGTACGAAAGAAGAAGTCAACCAAAACCTCATCGCAATTCTTATCTTTCTAAATTTTATACTACCTATACTATTGAACAAAACTGCTTTAGATATAATACTACACCATTAAACAAAAGCTCGAACACTTTTGTTTAATAGTAAGTATAGTATACAATTTAGAAAGAGAATTGCGTGGAGATTTTGGTTGACTTCTTTCCATTAGAGCCATTTGAACTTTTTAAACACTTTTTTGCTCATAGTGGCCGATCAAACTTACTAATTCAACATCGAATAAAATATGCTCAAAACTACTAGCTACTTTATAATGTTAAAAGTATGTCCATTTCTGATTGGTCGGCCTGTTCGAAGCGCGGAAATTATACAATACTCAATTGCACAGCCGTCACAAAAACATATCTAGGTGCTTTTTTATAATTGCACATACATAATAGCAGAAGAGGTGCTAGTGCTTAGTAAATTTCATGTAAAGGTACTTGAATACGTACATAGATACGAAGACTTTTATTCAGCTCTATTATAATTATCGTAGGCTCATGGGGGGGGATTGATCCCCTTGATCCCCCCCTATCTACGCCACTGTATATATATATATATATATATATATATATATATATATATATATATATATATATATATATATATATATATATATATATATATATGTTTACACTATAGAGGTATTGTTTTAATGTATGGACATTATAACTATTATGAATTCTTGATAATATTCTGAACATAAGTGAATAATTTCAAAGCATTTTATTCTACCGGTTCTACGTTTACAGTTTCACTAGTGGATTATTAGTTATCATGCAATGCTGCGCCATCTATGAAAAGAAAGACGATACCTACTCGAAAGTCGAATGTTTCATTAACGCCAAAGGCTACTTGATGGAATGGAGGAATCTACAGAAATTAAAATTAAATAGTGTTAAACATATTATTATTTTATTTATTTTATACAGTTCTGGCGACAGAGCTGTTTTGTATTATTTGAATTAGATAATGCATTCCATAAGGAAATTATTTCATTTGCCAATAGTAGGGGACACAAGTGTTTTCTTTTCCTAGCATCTTGTGGCGTTAAGGGTAACTAGAAGCGCCTAGACGGTTGGCGTCGAAACGACTGTGAATGCGAATAGCAAATTTGTACAAGAGATATTGACTTTCTTACCTATCGTATAAGACTCTCTGAAAATATATTTAACATAAGTAGTATATAACTCTATTCTTATTCTCAAGTGTACTATTTTTCGGGGTTCATTTTACACCACCCAAATACGAAGTGGTGAGTACTATTTTTTGAAGAATATATATGAATATTTTTATTGGATAATCGATTCATGTTTTGATATATTATCTGGGTCAGTGTTAAGGTTTTATTGCGGATTATTAACTTCACTTCAATTAGTTGTTACATTTTTTTGTTGAGAGGTATTATTTTGGTTTAATAGTTTACTCTCAATCCTCTGGTGTGTAACAGCGATAAATCTGAGCAGATTTTCTCAAAAATAGCTTGTATTCATATTCCTCAAAGGTATACGAAGGTGTGTACGTTTGCATTATCAGGAAATATTAACTGCTTTTACTGACTTTTGAATTTTTCATCATGATGAATTTTTGGAATGGCAATGGTAGGCAATGATAATATCTTTTGAAATTCTATAAATTTAATGTAGCCTTTAACATTCAAGAATGGTTTATTATTAATGATGAATCCAAGGAATTGTTGCAGGTACATATCTCTTGTTAAAACGGTTTATCGATGTTTTGAAATAATTTCAAACAGATATGGAGCTATAATTTCATTTTCATTTATGAATAAAGATAACTAAATGTCACTTCCTCCTAGAAACCGAAACGTAAGAAATTTCTCAGTTTGTTGATACAATGTTTTTGAAATGTCTGAATGGCTCTTATTGAGTCTGAATGATTTGTATATTTGGCCGATCATAATGAAAACTAAGTATATTGTACTCCTTATATGACTTTTGTTTTTATATATTCTATATAACTAAAAAAATAAAATTGCATTGTTTTCGATTTCGCTCGTCTCTCATACTTAAAAATTTTAAATTTCAATATTTTGAAAGTAGAAGAAACTTTTCAAATATAAACACCCAAACGGACAAACTCTCAAAATTCCTATATTGCGAATTCCTGGAATAAGGTAAAAAATATTTGTCCAAAACATACTGTTTCAAGTATATCTCATTTATAAGCTACCGGATTTGAAGTTAATGCATTATTTCAAATTTGTTTCATTTGATCTGTGATGTACTGAAGTAATATGTGCCAAACAATGCAGCACATGAATATGTTCTACTACTCCATGAATATTTTGTAAAAAGAAATGCTAATCCATTTACCATCACGGAATTCTTTAATCTACTTCAAACTTGTATTACTCAAAATTATTTCCAATATGACGATATTTTATAAAAAAAAGTCATGGTTACCAATGGGTTTGAATTTAAGTCCTTTAATGACTGCTAAACTTAGAAATAATCCAGAGAAAACATTTTATATAAACCTCAGTCAGTCAGCCGAAACGTTTTCTGGTTTCGTTTTGTAGACGATATTCTATTAGACCTTAAGATTGAAATAGACCTATATATCAATTCTTGTATTTTTTGTACACTGTACACACCCTCACGTATAACTCTCACTAGAAAAAGAAATGAGTAACTTAATTCTTGTTCTAATTATCTCGAGAAACAATAATATCCTTAGGTACATATTATAAATCAGATTTTAAGGAACGCGACGATTTCAATAACTTCCTTGAATCATAATTTATCGGGGGTAATATCCCTAGGGCATTTAATTTTTCCGGAAAAATTCTGAAAAACGAGTTTCTAAGTAATTTGTTTCAACAAATAGCATGAGCGAGAGTGGTTTTAAAAATCGGAGTCGAAGACGAGAATTTTTCCACTTTCGCGAATGTTATTTGTTAAAATAGATTACTTAGAAACGAGTGTTGCAATTTTTTCACAGGAAAAATTAGATGCACGAGGGATATTTGGTAAGATTATTTCCTGAGTTAAATAAACATTTTATTTTAATACAATTTCATTTTTTCTTCATTTCTGGAGACTTCTCCTTTTCGCATTTCGATCGTCTTTAGCTGGCTTAAAGATAATGTCGTGGAATGGGTCGAACACGATATTAAATTCTTGAAAATATTTTTCCTGCAGTTTTTGGCAACGATATTACATATTACTTTTACACACAGTTCTTTGTAGTCTTCCCCATTAGCTTTATGCATGTTCCATGTCCAGTCCTTGAGGATTAAATTTAGCTCGCCTTTAGTTGTTGTCTTGAGTAATTGGTAATTTTTTTCTGGGCAAAATTCCATAAACTGCTTTCAGATCGATGTGTGAGTTTTTTGAGTATTTAGTGGAACACTATTTTCAACAGCCGCATTAATTTTACTCTCGGAAACATTTCCAAACCGATTCATTTTGAGTTTCAGTTGAAAAATTAATAAATTCGTAAGCGTTGTTTGTGATCTTTGTTGTTGGTAACGGTACACAGCAACACAGCATAGAAACCATCAAGTTTGTTTTTACAAGGCAACTTGTCAAACTTCAGTAATTTTTCCACTTAAAATTTATATTTGACATACCAATTCTTGATAGCGATTTGTCTAAATTAATAGGAAGGAAATAATCAGTCATAAACTTTCAGCCTATACCTAATGCAAAGAGCATACTTATTATACCCTTATCACTTGAAGATTTTCAAATAAAATGAAAACAATTGAACAAATAGTTTCAAATAATACAATACCAATTCATATGGTTATTCAAATCATGAGACGTGACCAACATAAACTAATTACACTTTGACTTTACCCCAGGGAGGCTCCGTGGCGTAGAGGTATAGGTAACGCTATGCCATCTTCGTTGACGGAGTTGGTGGGTTCGATTCCCACCGTTGTCCTTGGGTGTTTGTGATTGTCCCATTACAATTTCATACAATTTGACGAAGAAACTATGTGATTCTGGGTATATATACTAAGTTTACGAACCCATGAGGGTAGATGATGGAACATAGGCGAACAGTCGCCTGCGTCCCATCATCCCCTTAAAAAAAAAAAAAACTTTACCCCATTCAAGAGAAACCAGAGAATGAATAAGTTAGTGACTTTTATACTGGCCCATTTTAAGATGAAATAGAGACTATTTCTTGAAATTAAAAACGCCATTCTCCTTCTCCATCAGCTTGATTTAACGAAAATAGTTTTCAACGTAAAACATGTGTAATTAGCAGAGTTGCCATCAGTAATCATCAATTAACATCAATCTACGTCAATGTCTATCAAACTAGGCCAAGCACCGTGTATTTTTGTTCTGCAATCTTCTACAGAATTGATTTGACTGTTAAAACATGTTCAGGGATGTGCCCTGAATATTAATCCACGTTGGCGTCATGCGGGGGTGTTCGCGTTAGCCGCCATCTTGGAAAACACGTTTTATCAAATATCTCGTGAACTGTGCATCGTACGATAAAAATAGTTGAAATCATTTTCGTAGATAATATTATTTTATACAACTTTTATTCATAACTTTTTTCTGTACAATGCATAGATTTTTATTTATAGCGCTCTAAACTTTTTCAAATTTGTTTATTGCTAAATAAATAGTTAACGAATGATGATTGTAAAATGTAATAACCAAATTTGTAGAGCATAAAATTTACAATATATTTTATCTGTAACTTTTTTCTGTGAAATTTATACTTTAAGAGCTATAGCTTGATCAAACTTGCACCTCGTAAATTATCATACGAAATGGTGCTCGTTACTACGAGCAGAAAACATTTCGTATCGCATAAAATGGCATAAGGTGTTTAGAAATCATTGATACTACTATTATTGATAATAATTAATGTTATTATTATATTATATTTTTTTATATTATTTTATTTTATATTTTATTATTTATAATATGAATTTCTTTATTAATTTTTTTCATGGTAAGGGAAATGCATTATGCAAGGAATGACGGAATGCTGGATCCGTGATAAGATTGATTGAGTTGAATAATAATAATACTAATAATAATAATAATAATAATAATGATAAGAATGAAAAGGTGGAGAATGGGATAACAGAGTTAAATTGATGCAAATAAATTTTCTGAAAAAAAACTAAACCATTTATTTCTATAAAAAAAGTGGAACGTTATTTTATAAAGCAAGTCTCATTTGTTTCGATGATGAAGGAAGACGCTCATCGCCTTGCAGATCTCCGTCTTCTGCCTCCGTTATAATGAGTGAAAGAGATGGATCGAAATTTGAGTCTTCATCAATTTCGTCTTCGATGGCATACACTGCATCAGGCACTTGGTCGCATGTTTATCCACTACAATTAGAACAAATAATTGAACATTTTAATCCAGCTTTTTGGCATTCATAGGCAGCCCCGCAATTTTTGTTGCATGTGCAAGAAGTTATTCATAGTAAATTTGACGGTGCAGGACCCAAAGTAGTTCAAACTGGTTCAAGTCTGGTTGAAGTCCGCTTCCAGCCCTATTTTCCAGTTCATGGTAAAATGTAAGCCAAATTTGAACCTGCTGATAGACTCTGAAAGCATGGCAACGTGCCGTATCTCGGGTTGGAGGTAGAAGCGATATATTAAGCTTCGTTTTACCCGCCAATTTCTCGGAGCATTTGTATCGTAGAGAGTTAATAGACTCTTCAGATTCATCACCTCCATACAGCGCAATAAAAAAACGTTCTCCAGCATTAGCAGTTATGTTTGGATCAACGTTCTTTTCGGTGAACAACTCCACAGCCTTCAATAGAGAATCGTTGCAAAAGTTGAAAGAACTTTGGTTTTCCCTATTTTATATACACAACTCACTAGTTTTCACTCCAAGCTGTAGTACAGAACAAAAAACTGACGCAGCTACAAAAATTTCAATGCGATGAAGCAGAGTGCGAACCCTGTGTCAATATACAGCATTATAATCTCGTGGCTATTCTGCGTCGACTCGGCATTTACAGCGTTATAACTCTTGAAGTATACATTTCACGAAAAAAAATTTCAGATGAAATTTATAGTAAATTTTATGCTCTACAAATTTGGTCATAACCATTTTTCATGTATTATCAATCGTTAATTATATATTTAGCAATTAACAAATTCGAAAAAGTTTAGAGCGCTATAAATAAAAATCTATGCATTGTACAAAAAAAAGTTATGAGTAAAAGTAGTAGATAATATTCTACGAAAATGATTTCCTCTATTTTTGTCGTACGATGCATGGTTAACGAGATATTCGATAAAATGTGTATTCCAAGATGGCGGCTAACGCGACCACCCCCGCATGACGCCAACGTGGATTTATATTCAGGTAACACCCCTGAACATGTTTCAATAGTCAAATCAATTCTGTAGAAGATTGCATTACGAACAGTGTTTTTTGCTCTGGCGCTTGGCCTAAACTCCATAAATCAACTTCAGTCACAATCAGTCATCATCAAACAACATCAGTTAGCTTCGATTACCCTGAATCAACATTATTCTTCATCAATCACCATCAATCTTTATCAATTCTCATCAATCAACATAAAACGCTATCAGTCATCTTCAAGTACTCTCTATCTTCATCAATCACCATCAAATCACTATCAGTCACGTTTATTTACCATCAATCATAATAAATCTCCTTGTAACAACTTTAATAACTATTATTAGTTTTTATTTTGGATTTTGTACCCATAAACCTCCAAATTACCGAGAGTTAAAAATGTGAACGTTGATTGAATTGATGCAAAAGAATTGCTTCTTGATGGTATAAATTTTTTTCTCAGATCAACGCTATTTTTACATAGGAATTTTTCGCTATTTTGTTATTTTTGAGGATTTGTGCACCTCCGCAGCTTCTGATGATTGTGTAAGAGGGTTGCAATTTGATACGTTGATTGAATTGATGTGAGGAAATTGCCCAGAAGAGTTTTCAATCAATTTCTTTCACAAGCGCAATTTTTATGTTTAAATTACAAGCATTCTTGAGGATTTTCGGGCATTGCTCATCTCTACAAACACTCCAAATTAAGTTAGAAAGCTGAAAACGTGAATTCGGTTGATGCTGAGATGGTGCTATTTTGATATATTGTTTTCTACAGACGCATTTTTCATGCAGAAATGTATTGCGTTTTTGCAAGATTTCAAATTTCTGCATCAATTCAGCCCCTCCAAATTGACTTTGGGGGTTAAGAATTTGTATGTAAACAAATATAAAGACGAGGGTAAAATATAAAATTACTGATGAAGAACTGCATTTTATTCGCTTTTTTGGTTATATAATCACTGAAGAACTATAATTTATGAAGCAGAATGTATGGTTCAATTACATAAAGAAGGCACAACCAATGAATCTCAATACGTCACTATAATGATCCAACTATTTTGTCATATATTTATAATACTCTGCTTTCAGTTTGTTAATTCAAGAATTCCATGTTACATTGCCATATGTTAGTTTTCAAAAAAAAAAACGACCACAGTGGCAGTAATACTATATAAAGTATTCATATAATTTACCACAGCTGATTTTTTCAAAAGGTATATGTACTTCTATAGACGAATTGTGGATGGACACAGACTCAGTAGAAGAAACAATTTATTTGTATTCACAATCTCGACAGATGCGTCATTCAATTCTAAAAAACGACTAATTATATGATATACTGAAAAACATAGAATGAATAATTTTTGTTTTCAAACGTACAATAACAACGTCATTTCTCGATTGACAGGATCATTGAAAAGTTCTATTTCTCGGCCAAGGAGGAGAAGTGTTGCAACACTTTTCCGGCCGGCGGCAGAAAAAGTGTTACTATGCAAAAGATGAATTGGTAACCATGAACAAAAAATTCTCCAATTCAAACGTCATTTTCACTTTCAACCACTTCTCACCAGGTTGCGAATTATAACTATCAATTATTCAACTTTATATCTGTCAGAATCAATTTTGCGTGGCAACCGTAATTAGGCAAATGTTCCATAATTCATAACGATCGTAAGTGGATAGAATTATGTGCGTAAATGTGAATCAATCCAAAAATGGATATTCAGATTTCTATGAATTTTAAAACGTTTGAAAATAAAATAACATATTTCATTCGGAGTAGAAGTGACTTTTCATGGCTCGCTTTCAATTACCCGTCTCACTGCGTTCGGCGAGTAAGCTCAAGCTCGCCATGAAAAGTGACACTTCTCCTCTTTATGAAATAATATACTATTATCGCCAACCTTCAATAAAGCCATGCATTACCATAGCAACTTTCGGAAGTAAACAAACACTTTATTGTACTGTAAAAATCAAGTATTTTACCTGCCGCAAATATTTATCAATACAACCATTCCTGTTTGACATTAAACAGAAATAGTTTTTTGCTGTCAGGTTCATTTTATTCGTGAATTTTTATCAAAAATAATGGAAGAAGACCTTCAGTGCACGCCACCCGAAATTCAGAAGAAGAAATTTTTACGGTTGGCGATAAAATTTTGTATGCACCACGTCAGTAAAATGACTTTATCAAACTCGTCTGTTATTCGCCTCACTCGCTTCGCTCGTTTGGCTCATAATCCCAGACTCGTTTGATAAAGAATCATTTTACTGACTTGGTACATAAATAACTATTATTGCTTATCCTCTATTTTTCGATTCTCTTATTTGCATTCAATTACTTCTTCGTATTTCATATTTTCCAAACTTCTTCAACGATCTTTTTGATAAGTTTATTACAAGTTTGTCAACCTTCAGATACATATTTTTGGAAGATGAATGAATAATTCTCGCAACGTTGATGAGAGTTTTACAATTATTGTCTGTATTCTTGAATTGAGATGGAATGAGTAGCATTCGATTTTTACTATTATATAACTTTTCGTGGATTTCGAGGAAACATTGAACATAGGGTAAAAATAATAACGAACTTTCAAGTTCTGTTCCGATCAAAATCAAATATGTCCAGGCAACGAAAAGGTAAAGAGGGAAATGTTTGGAGCACAATTTTTGACTTCGTAACTTTTTTTGGACTAGTTAGGTGATGAACATATCAGAAGTCCCCGCCCGTAGCCTTCGAGCCAGGGGGATAGGGGGGTTTCAAGGTCCTATTTTTCGGTTTTTTGCTTAAATCTCGGAAACTATGAGTCCTGACGAAATGACCATTTCATACTAAAGCTGATTAAATTTGCTACAAGTTTTATAAAGGCCAGTTTTTCGATATAGTGTAGGTATAGTTCTCGCGATATCTGCTCTTGAAGGTCTGTAATTTTGAAAAAAAACCTTATTGCCTCTACTTTTTTTGCTCTTTTTGACCAGATTACCTACTGTTCAAATATACAACCAAAAAATAAACGCCGACAAGAGGATTGTTGAACATAATATTCCATTCAATAATAAATATTTCATTACTCTTTTTTCTATTTTTCTTCAAATTATAAAACCTATTCGCACAGACTTACGCGCTGGATATGTATAGGTGGCTCGGGACCAAATGCCGACTTATACACGTAGTTCATGGAAAATCTAACAGAATACGTTGGTACGTATTTTCTCCTTATTTTGACCATACTGTAGGCAAAAATATTTCAAGACATCGACAATCTGCGACAGCTACATCCACTTTATCACGAAGAATTACCACGGAAGGAGATGTACTGTAGTCTTTGACGGCTATTCCTCATCAACTTCAAGCACGAAAGAAGAAGAGTAGCAAAGGGGCTATCGACCCAGCAAGTCTGCTGACGTCCATTTCACTGAAGACATCCATATAAATTTCAAACAAGAAAATTTTCTGTCGACCAAGTTCAACAAAATCAGGCTCTTATATTACGATAGTGTTTAGAAGGAACTCAGAAATTTATCATTACAAAATGACGGAGGCGCCGGGACTGCCAAATCAACAGTCATAAACAGTAGATTTAAGTAGATATATCCATCGAGCGTCATCTTCGATGATAGACAGCCATTCGCAACCTTCATCGGCTATTGTCTGCCACTGTTGATAACTGTCTGCGTATATTGTTGCTGAAACTTCTTGCAAAATAGAGCAAATTAATAAAAGAATATATTATACAATGCTATTCCTGTAAAAAACTGCAGAACATTAAATCGAAACAAGAATGACCGCAGATATCCGTTTTTTGTTTGTTTTCAATTACGATGAAACCTTGGTGAGCTGAAAAGTTGGTAAGCAGTGCTCTGACTGAACAACAAAGTGAATGAAAATTGTGTTTTGAAGAGGGTAAAGTTTTCTTTCAAAACTATTTAAAAGTACAATTTGTATATAGATTGAATGTCGTGTCAAAGTAAAAATCTCAAGTTTTCGACATTATACGTCATTGAAGGCATGCCGAGCAAATATAGTAATGTAAACAAGATATCATAATAGTCAACTAAGCAATTTACTGCATAACCATTAGGGTAATTCAGTTAGACATACGTTTTGTATATCGTACATGGAAATCAAAATATAATATTTTTTGGTGAATAAATGCTGTGAAATGTACGTTTAAATGTACTTTAACATTACTTTCCAAATACTAACGTGATACTCATAAAGGAAAGTGTAAATCAAGGAAATACTATGCCTCTACAATTTCTAGTTGCATTTCCTCGAAAATAATAGAATATTCTACTGTATAGAATGTAAACAGTGAGATGTGTTGTGAGTTTTATATACGTTTTAAGCCTTCTGTACCACGATTAACATTTTTTTGATGTCTTACATGTCTATACTTACATATTTAACATAATTCAGAGAATATGGTATCATGCTATGAATGCTGTAAGAAAAGGGAAACTTCTAGGGAAACATGCATCTGCTGCTTCAAAAAATTTCATTGTATCTACCTATAAAGAAGGTCTCACCTATCAAGAAATGAGGATGATGAGCTTATCTGCTCAGTAGATTCCCTAGGAAATCACACTCAGAATGAAAAAAATAAACAACAATTAGCTCGAAAATTGGAAGAAATGACATTTGAAGTTAGGAGACGAAGATAGGAGTTAAGATTCAAGAACAATAAACAGAAATCAAGAAATTAAATTTACTGAACATCGAGAAAGTCGAAGCGAAGAAATATATGAAAGCAAGATTAAAGAAATGGAAGAAAAAATACATAATTTGAAAGAACAATTGAAGATGATGAATTGCGGAAATCGTAACTTACAAGGTGCTATGGAAGAAAAAATATCTAACGAGAAGCAATATTTGGTGGAACTGATAGAACTCAAAAATATGAAATATGAGAATTGTCAATTGTATTCAATACAAAAAAAACGTGTGGCACTCGGGGACTGCCGCGGTATAGCTATTGCATTGCATTTTGTATCAACTGATTTAATTATAATTATTTATTTATTTTTTTATTTATGCAGTACTTTGTTTTCTTTTTCTTTGATATTAATTTAAGTTTTTTCTTTGATATTAATTCAAGCTACACTTTTAGAGCGTGGTGACCGATAAGAAAACAAATATTTTTCTTTTATCAAATAAATGAGAAGTTAATATCGTTTAAAATATTTTTATTATCTTACAATACATATAGGTTATTCAGGAATTTTTATCATTGAATCTATAGGTTTATGGTAACTGAAATAAGAAAATATCATATATTCTCGTCCAATTTTGGATTCGGAGAAATGTAAATTGCTACCATGACTATGTGTAGGCCATTTCTAAGTTTGCATAAGCACGCACAAATATCTCCAACAAATGAGCGAACATTAACATCGCTAACGTGTGTAATATTTATATCAATACTCGGAGCCATAATATTGGTAATATATATATATATATATATTATATATGTATATATATATCATATATATATATATATAAATATATATATATATATATACATATATAAATATATATATATATATATATATATATATTATATATATATATAATATATATATATATATATATATATATATATATATATATAGCTATTCACTGTTGTACATAGGTGCACCTATGTACAACATATATTATACTTGATTCGGTCGCCGCTCTCAAAGCCCGCGATGAAAGCTATGCAATAGCTTAAAAAACGGGGAAAACTTGAATGGAAAAGTAATTTCACAAGTACTGAAGAGATAACAGATCCTAGCTCTGGATACCAAAGCACAAATAGGCCAACTAATACTCACGTAGTGTGAGTGTTAGCATCAAAGTAGTTGCTGAAACACCTCTCAAGCAACATGAGAATGTGGAGGACAAAATAATAAACAGCTACAGCAACGCTGTTAAAGCTAATAAACCGACGAATATTCCAACTATCATATTAGCCAATGAAGAGTAGGGAAAATCACACAGATCCTCTCATAGAAAAACAGACAACAAAAAACACACTTTTGAAATCAAACGAGGTATTTTCGGCAATGGAAATGGAGATAAAGTTACGATAAAAGGTGTCGAACAACTTGCATACATCCATGTTTGTAAATTGGATCCTCAGCTCACTGTAGATGAGATGACCAAACACCTCATCGAAAATACTTTCAAGGATGTTAGATGCGTGAAGCTCGTTTCCAAAAATCCTGATGCATATTCGTCTTTTGTAAATGTACTCCTGGATGACATTCAAAACCTAAAAACCCGCGTATATGGCCTAAAAAAAACATGAATGAGTCCTTTTTAATTCCATCTGGATCGAAATACTCAATGATGTGGTAAACAAGAAAAACGTTGATATAGGATGTATAACAGAACATTGGACGACAGAGGAACAGCTATGTAGAGTGGATGTCCCAAATTTCCAAATAATAGGTTTTTTTTTCATGAAAACATTCCGTTTATGGCGTTAGTCTAATATTGCCTTCAGCATATACGAAATGTAAATGCTTGACATATATCAATGAACTGTCTATTGAGAAGCATGTAGAAATTACTGTCATGTACGAAGGATATTTCAAAGTTGTTTATCATAGCAATATACCTACAGACCACCAACCGGGGACATGAAGAAACTCACTCCGTAGATCGAACTTGCTGTAGACGTAATTCAGAAGCTATAATCAGAAAATAATATTATTTTTGGAGACTTCAACATAAATTTCAATGAAGTAAGCAATGAGAGTCAAAATGTTAGAGAACTTTTACAGTCATATGACCTGTATGCCGTGTTCGCGGAACCTTAAGGAGTTACATCCCATTCCAGTACTTGCATCGATAATGTGTTAACGGATTTGGACCGTAGTGCCTTCATCGAGCAATTGCTGAACACTCACATATCTGATCATCATGCACAATTTCTAGAGTTTTCAATGAGATCAGCACCTGAACTCAATGAAATCAGAATCATAAGGATTGTCAATGAAAACAATACTCGTACGATTAATACTGGAAACATGGGATGTCTCGCCCGAGGCAGATGCTGAAAATAAAAATCAGATCAAAATCAAAACGTAATCTAAAAACTTGATTTCGTCCTGAGTTAGCATCAATTGAGAAACCAAACGATGCTGCAATGGCACGAGTAAAAATGGAATAGGACTCAAAAAACTCTACTCTGATATATATATATATATATATATATATATATATATATATATATATATATATATATATATATATATATATATATATATATATATATATATATAATATAATTAATTCGAATTGTTGTTGCCTGTGAACTATTTCTAATCTCTTGATAATTATTAGCAATAACAGGCTTGTTGAATCTTAAAAACTCGATTTTATTAAAAAGTTGACGTTTCGCCACGACATTCGTGGCTTTATCAAAACTTTTGAAAAAATTGAAATTTCTTTGACATTTATTGATTTGAAAAATTTGAATAGAAACAGACTACTGTTTCACTAAAATTTTTCGGCTGTGGCCGTTCTTTGTTATTTATTACGTGCTATTCAGTCCAATATTAACATTCAAATTTGTTATTATTAGATGGTAAGGGAAACCACAGAAACCTTTACCCACGTAATGTTCGAAATAGGTTCAAATTATTTTGATTTTGAAGAGTCAAAGAATAATAATAATAGGGTACTATTTATCTTTTTTTCAAAAATTTCTCATTGCGGCTGTGGCCGTCTTCAGTTATTAATTACGTGCTATTTAGTCCAATATCAACAGACAGGTCCGTTGATATTAGATGGGAAGGGAACCACAGAAACCTTCACCCACGTAATGTACAAAATAGGTTTAAAATATTTGATTGTTGTCTTTAAAAAGACATTACTTGTGATTTTGGAGATCACATGTTCTAAACTATACTTTCTTTCTAGAAAAATTGAAAATTCTAGATGTTTAGATTTTGTCTAAGAAGATGAGTTGTTGTGGTTAGAGTTTGTTTGTTGAATTATTTTGTTTTGATTTATATTGTTTCTTAGAAAAATTAAAGAATTAAATCTGCGCATATTGAACTCAAATGTTTGATATCTGTTCTATCATTTACGACTTCATTTAAATTTTTTTGAATATGTAACATTTCTAAAATTTCTCTGCGTTTTTGATCTTTTTCTATTTCTAAAATTTTTGTGCTATTAAAGTTGAAAGTATGATTCTCATTGTTTTTATGTTTTATTAGTGCTGTGGTTTGTGCTCTGCTATATTTGTGTGCTTTTAATCTTTCTTCTAAATTTTGAAACGTTTGTCCTATATATGATTTATTACAATTATTACAGGGTATACTATAAACAACATGAGATTTTTGCAGAAGAGGTGTTTTACTTTTTAATTTAGAATAAATTTGTTTAACTTGATTTTGTGCGGTGTGGGCTACTTTAATATTGTGTGGATTTAAAATTTGTGAAAGTTTATTACTTAAATGAGTAATATATGGAAGAGGAATATATTTTTTGTTAATATTTTCTTGTTTTGATGTTTCTAATGTGTTGTACAGTTTATGAATTCTATTTTTAGTGATTTTCTGTATAAGTTTTATTGGGTAATCGTTTTTTATGAGTAATTTATGGACATCTTGTAATGTTTCATGTTTGTGTGTAGGTGAAGTAAGTTTAAGTGCTTTGTCTATATATCCGATTATTAAACTCTTTTTCTGTGACAAATGATGTGTACTGTTGTAGTTCAATGTTCTTTGTGAAAAAATTTCTTTTCTATGCCATTTTGTGATAATTTCATTGTTTTTGTGTATGAGAGTAATATCAAGAAAATTTAATGTATTGTTCGTTTCTTTTTCTAGAGTAAATTGTAATTTTCTATTAAAGTCTTGAATTTTTTGAGAATATCATCAATAAAATCTTCTGATGTTATTATAAGGCAATCATCAACATACCTTTTGAAAGTTATAATTCGTTCATTCGAATTATTTAATACATTTTCTTCTAAATATTCTGAAACTAATTGAGCTATAACACTGGAAATAGGACTTCTTATTGCTACACCATCAATTTGTTGGTAGAAGTTATTTTCATATTGAAAATAGTTTGTACCAAGAGCAAATTGAATTGCTTCTATAAAATCGGTTTTAGGAATATTTGTATAATTTTTGATAATATTCCATTTGTCATTAATTATTATTGGAATCAAAGAATTTGGAATATTGGTATAAAGAGAAACAACATCATCTAATGAGAAAAATTTGTAATTGTTAGGTATTTTCAAAGTTTTAAGATGGTCTACTAGATCGAGAGAATTTTTGATATGATAAGGATTTTGAATTACTATATTTTTCAATATTGAAGAAATACTTCCTAATGAAATTTTACTTAATTTTTTACAACATGAAGAAATTAAAAACAATAACCTAAGTAAAATTAATAAAAACAGACACATCGAAAAATTGAACAAACTAATATCTAACCAATCACCACAACCAATAGTAGAAGCAACATCACATGAAAATAGTGTAATTAATACCACTACCACTGTTTTACCTTTTTTCGTCGAAGAAACATTAAATTTAGACCCCAAACACTCTATATAAATTAATAATATCAAACAAATACCAATCAATAATATTATAGCTAACATAGAAAAAGGTATTTCAAATTTATGTCCTGAAAATCAAAATTCCATTAGACAAAAAGTAGCACAAACTATAAAAACTCACCACAATAAATACAAAAATGAAAAACAAACATTACATGATACACAAACTATCAAAAACTTATATCAAACCAAACAATTCATCAAATCTAATCCACAACTAACAATAACTAAATCAGACAAAGGAAACAAAACAGTTATACTAGAAACAAATACATACAAACAAAAAATTTCTGCAATGCTTAGTGATTCTTCTACATGTAAACAAATTAAAAAAGATTTAACTAAGACTCTGCAAAATGAAAGTAACAATTGTTTAAAACATGGCAACAAAAAAATTTCATTTCTCCACAAAAATCAAAAGAATTAATTCGACACAACAGCCTTCCACCTAAATTTTATGGTCTTCCTAAAATACATAAAGAAAACATACCATTAAGACCTATTGTCTCTTATATTCAATCACCTCTATATAATCTTTCTAAATTTCTTTCTTCAATATTGAAAAATATAGTAAATCAAAATCCTTATTATATCAAAAATTCTCTCGATCTAGTAGACCATCTTAAAACTTTGAAAATACCTAACAATTACAAATTTTTCTCATTAGATGTTGTTTCTCTTTATACCAATATTCCAAATTCTTTGGTTCCAATAATAATTAATGACAAATGGAATATTATCAAAAATTATACAAATATTCCTAAAACCGATTTTATAGAAGCAATTCAATTTGCTCTTGGTACAAACTATTTTCCATATGAAAATAACTTCTACCAACAAATTGATGGTGTAGCAATGGGAAGTCCTATTTCCAGTGTTATAGCTCAATTAGTTTTAGAATATTCAGAAGAAAATATATTAAATAATTCGAATGAACGAATTATAACTTTCAAAAGGTATGTTGATGATTCCCTTATAATAACATCAGAAAAATAGAAAATTACAATTTACTCTAGAAAAAGAAACAAGATGTCCATAAATTACTCATAAAAAACGATTACCCAATAAAACTTATACAGAAAATCACTAAAAATAGAATTCATAAACTGTACAACACATTAGAAACATCAAAACAAGAAAATATTAACAAAAAATATATTCCTCTTCCATATATTTCTCATTTAAGTAATAAAATTTCACAAATTTTAAATCCACACGATATTAAAGTAGCCCGCACCGCACAAAATCAAGTTAAACAAATATATTCTAAATTAAAAAGTAAAACACCTCTTCTGCAAAAATCTCATGTTGTTTATAGTATACCCTGTAATAATTGTAATAAATCATATATAGGACAAACTTTTCAAAATTTAGAAGAAAGATTAAAAGCACACAAATATACCAGAACACAAACCACAGCACTAATAAAACATAAAAACAATGAGAATCATACTTTCAACTTTAATAGCACAAAAATTTTAGAAATAGAAAAAGATCAAAAACGCAGAGAAATTTTAGAAATGTAACATATTCAAAAAAATTTAAATGAAGTCGTAAATGATAGAACAGATATCAAACATTTGAGTTCAATATACGCAGATTTAATTCTTTAATTTTTCTAAGAAACAATATAAATCAAAACAAAATAATTCAACAAACAAACTCTAACCACAACAACTCATCTTCTTAGACAAAATGTAAACATCTAGAATTTTCAATTTTTCTAGAAAGAAAGTATAGTTTAGAACATGTGATCTCCAAAATCACAAGTAATGTCTTTTAAAAGATAACAATCAAATATTTTAAACCTATTTTGTACATTACGTGGGTGAAGGTTTCTGTGGTTACCTTCCCATCTAATATCAACAGATCTGTCTGTTGATATTGGACTAAAAGCACGTAATTAATAACTGAAGACGGCCACAAATTTGAATGTTAATATTGGACTGAATAGCACGTAATAAATAACAAAGAACGGCCACAGCCGAAAAATTTTAGTGAAACAGTAGTCTGGTTCTATTCAAATTTTTCAAATCAATAAATGTCAAAGAAATTTCAATTTTCTCAAAAGTTTTGATAAAGCCACGAATGTCGTGGCGAAACGTCAACTTTTCAATAAAATCGAGTTTTTTAAGATTCAACAAGCCTGTTATTGCTAATAATTATCAAGAGAATACATATATATATATATATATATATATATATATATATATATATATATATATATATATATATATATATATATATATAGTTGATGGAATCCGTCATTACTACGTGATAATTTAACATGATGAACAAAAACTAAATTTGAATTTACTATGTGTATTATCACAAAAATACTTTATAAATATATATATATATATATATATATATATATATATATATATATAAATTTATATATATATATTTATATATATATATATATATATATATTTATATATATATATATATATATATATATATATAAATATATATATATATATATATATTTATATATACCACTGCGATTGCAATTTCGGTCACTAGACCATCATCGGACAGTTCTTAACTCAATCTGCCCAATGATGGTCTAGTGACCGAAATAGCAGTCGTAGTGTTATATATATATATATATTTTTTTTTTTTAAAAGTATTTTTGTGATAATAGACGTAGTAAATTCAAATTTAGTTTTTGTTCATATATATATATATATATATATATATATATATATACCTATATATATATATATATATATATATATATATATATATATATATATATATATATATATATATATATATATATATATATATAGGCAATGATAAGAGAACATTACAGAAGTATAATAGATAAGGTCGAAAATAAGAGAAAGTGATAAATGGCAAAGTTGAGCCAAACTCCAAACTTAAGAAAGCAGACTCAACTCGGAGAAACTAAATGAATTTTTTGTAAATATTGGCTGAGTCAACGGAAGTGTTTCAACAGAGGGGGAATTTCTCGAAATGCTCGGAAAGAAAAGAGTGGACACTCTTAATTGATGTTCCTAGTATCAACAAACCCCTATAAAATAATGGAAGGAGGAAAAGGATGCCGAATGAATCCTCTCAGGATATCTATGAACATCCAATTAGTAAATTTAGTAAAAAAGGCTATCGAAATTATGTGCGAGGCACTAAGCTCCACAATAAATCAATGCTTCGAGCAAGAAATTGAAAATAGTCAGAGTGATACCTATTCATAAGAAAGATAGTGTGGATATGCGTGGAAATTACAGGCCTATATCGATCTTACCTGCTGTGTCGAAGATTTTCGAGGCCATCTTGGAAACCAGACTAGTTCGCCACCTAGAATCCAAATGTCTTCGGAATAAAAATCAACACGGACGTCGACCTCAGCAAAGCTTTTGACTGTGTGTACCATAACATACTTTTTAAAAATATGGAATACTGTGGCATAAGAGAACCGGCACAAAAACTATTAGATTCTTATCTCCAGGATCGATACCAGCAGGTGGACGTAGGGGAAAAAATCCTCATTGAAAAAATATCAGAAGTGGCGTGCCGCAAGGATCCATCATGGGACCAATTATATTTGTATTATATATGCATGACCTAGTGTACAATGTAGAGACTTGAACACCAGTACTATTTGCTGACGATACAACTCAAGCTAGTAGGAGGAAGTTGAGAGAAACGACAAAATAAGCCATCAAAGATGCCGAAACTTGGTTAACCGAGAACAGTCTATCCCTTAACGTCAAAAGGACACAGATTCTAACATTTTGAACAAGAATAATGAATGAAATAAAACAGATTAAATTATTGGGTGTTACATTGGATGTTCGTTGATTTTGTTAGCAAATGTTGAGATCCTTTGCAGGAAGCTAAGTGCAGCTATTTCTAGCATGCACAGGATGAAACACATGATGAGAATGATCAAGCATTGGCTATCTATTATGCCAATTTCAACAGTTTGGCTACGTATGGTATCAGTTTGGGTAGTCTCGCATGCGAGTGTTAGGATATTCGTAAAGCAGAAGGGGACGGTATGAGCGTTGTTTGGAGTGTCCCGGTTAACGGGCTGTAGAGAATTTTTCAGGGCGCTAGGGATGTTGACCTTGCCGCGTTGTTACATTATGTATTGTCTCACCATTTTCACGAACACAGGGAAAAATTCGTGCAACACACATGTTTCCATGCACATCATACAAGGAAACTTGACAACTATACCCCCAAACATTTCTTGGAAAAAACACAGAATTAATATAATTATATCGCCAATGAATTTTATAATAGACTACCTTTCAACTACAAGAATCTGAACAATGCAAAGTTCAAGAGAACGCCAAAGGAAGTTTTTAGTCCGGGGAAGTAAGATCAAAAAATCTATCAACGAGAAGAATAAAAAAAGTAGGGGTCATAATTTTTTTTAAGTAAGTACACTGACCCCTCATCGCTTTCCTAAATTTGTGACCAAATCCCGTGAAAGCTCGAAACACATTTGAAAGCACTAAAATTCGATGATTTTTTGCTTATAACTTTTTCTGATGTACTCGCACAAAAAAATCGTAGAGATCAAATTCACAGTAAATTTTATGCCCTACACGATGACGTAAGTCGACTTTTGAAATGAAAATTTTTTCGACTCAAAATTTTCCAAAAAATTCAAATTGTTTCGAAAGGTCGTGTTTTAACCGGCAACCATACTGAAAATAACCATATCGAGATCAAAACATAGGAAAACATAGATAGTGTGCTATAAAAAATTTACGTATTTTCAGATTTGGAAAATTCAAAATGGAGGCCGCAAAAATCGAATATATATATATTTTTTTCAATCTCGCTTCCTCTTGAAAACATTAACGATATCGAAACGCGGTTGGTTGCAATCGATAGGGGAAAAGTTTTAGTTGTAGGCATAAATTAAAAAAAAATTTTATAAATTTTTTTACATGACTTTTTTTAAAAATTTATAAAAAAAAAATTTTGTTTGTTAAGTTTTTCCTCATCTTTGCATTGAAAAATAGAGTCAATCATTATACTCATACTCGAAATGTATTTGCCGTTAAAAAACGCGTATTTCAAAAAAAAAATTGTTTAAATACAATAATCAGAAGCCGAAATATAGAAGCTCAAAGTTCGCTTCGTACTGTGACTATACTATTAAAAATTTTCAAATTCTTATTGTTGCATTAGATTGTTTCACCTGTGTGGTGATTAAATACAGATTTAAAAGAACGTTGGGTCACTGGCTGCATAAAAAATAAATCAGTAGTCTTGCCGCGTTCGCCCGAATATGAACGCGGCAGCTGCTCGGCGTAGTGGTGGGGAGACCATTGTCGCCGAGCACCCCAACGGGTCTTCACTAATACACGCGCATTTTTAATTTTTAATAGTATTCTATATCTCGGCTTCTGATTATTGTATTTAAACAATTTTTTTTTGAAATACGCGTTTTTTAACGGCAAATACATTTCGAGTATGAGTATAATAATTGACTTTATTTTTCAATGCAAAAATGAGGAAAAACTCAACAAACAAACTTTTTTTTGATAAATTTAAAAAAAAAGTTATGTAAAAAAATTTATAATTTTTTTTTTATTTTATGCCTAAAACTACAACTTTTCCCCTATCGATTGCAACCAACCGCTTTTCGATATCGTTAATGTTTCCAAGAGGAAGCGTGATTGAAAAAAAAATATATAAATTTGATTTTTGCGGCCGCCATTTTGAATTTTTCAAATGTGAAAAACGTAAATTTTTTATAGCACACTATCTATGTTTCCCTATGTTTTGATCTCGATTTGGTTATTTTCAGTATGGTTGCCGGTTAAAACACGACCTTTCGAAACAATTTTAATTTTTTGGAAAATTTTGAGTCGAAAAAATTTTCATTTCAAAAGTCGACTTACGTCATCGTGTAGGGCATAAAATTTACTGTGAATTTGATCTCTACGATTTTTTTGTGCGAGTACATCAGAAAAAGTTATAAGCAAAAAATCATCGAATTTTAGTGCTTTAAAATGTGCTTGCAAGCTGTGTTTCGAGCTTTCACGGGATTTGGTCACAAATTTAGGAAAGCGATGAGAGGAGTCAGTGTACTTACTGAAAAAATAATAACCCCTACTTTTTAATTTTTCCTCTCTATATACTTACTTCCCAGGACTATTTATTGGAAGTCTGTTTCTATAGCGTCGAGGGATTTTTCTCAATATACTTTTGAGCGTCCTTTACAGCTGAATTTGATGAATCTCCAGTGATTTCTGTATGCTTGTTTGTAATATTTTTGAGATTTCACACTATTATTTAGACTAAGTTGAGTTTTGATTATGTTGACTTACTATGTATTCATTAATATATAATTCTATTGCTTATATATATTTTTTCCTGGTTTTCCTTGGATATCAACCAGCCCCCATCAGACCAAATAAGCTGCAATTTGGTAGCTGCGGTTACTTCCGAAGCAGAACAAAGCTATCACTATATACAAATTTAGTCAATGTTTTGGTTTTTTTATATTTTGGGCAACGGGTGGCAGGAAGCGCATGAGCAGAAATTCTTCAAACTGTCAGAATATGTGGAAATTAATTATGTACAATATATTTCATATTCTTGGGCTTTTTGGAGGCTACTTGAAGCGAACAAACGATTGCTGGTGGATTTATGCATCTCAAAACCCCTCAAATTCGCGTTATAGGTTTGAAATTTTTTATGTGAATTGAGTTCAACACCATGAAAAAACAAAAAATCTCCACATAAAAATGGCGGGTACTAGAGAAAAAACTTTTATGCCGCCAAAAGGCACGCAATCTGCGCACACTTTTTCAACCCTCTTGCTCAATTTGGGGGCGTTTGTGAGTGAACCCTCCAAAAAACCTTAACAGGCGGAATGTCTGATATGTTGTAGATAACTTACCTCCGCACATTTTGCCACCAGCTAGAGCTAGAGATACCAATATATATATATATATATATATATATATATATATATATATATATATATATATATATATATATATATATATATATATATATATATATATATTTAGGTTAGGGCAATTTTATTCAAATATTAGATTTTCAATTTATTAGGCGATTTGGTGTTAATGACCGTTTACTTTATCAAATCAACCTGAAAATTCATCGTGTGTTCAAAACAATTATAAAATGGAAATTATTATATATACTTTATTATATATATATATATATATATATATATATATATATATATCTATATATATATATATATATATATATATATATATATATATATATATATATATATATATATATATATATATATATATATATATATATATATATATATATATATATATAAACAAGGTCGTCGATAATTTTTTCTCTTTTGGGGGGGGGGGAGGTTAACAAATTAACAAGATAAATTTTCAAAACAGTTTTATTGTTTGTATGCCTTTGCCCCTTGGCATATTGAGGAAAACAATTATAAGGTAACAAAACTTAGGTAGTATTTATTGAAACTAAACATAATTCTTGTATTATTCCTAAAGTAACCTTTTTTAAAAAAGCTTTGAACTAGAAAATAATATATATTTTTACATGAGATTATATCATCACCAATTTTACATAAAATTGGTGATAATGCACTTTTGTTTTCCTCCGTCAAGTGTAGGCAAAAAACTTTTTTGTCAAAAGTCTATCTTGGGGGTAATTACCCCCTTATCGACGCCCTTGTATATAAATATATATATATATATATATATATATTATTTATATAATAATGTTTTGTTTATTCATCAATAGGTTACATCCTATGGTGAATGGTGAATGGTTCTAAAAAAAAAAAAAAAAAAAATGGTTGCAATTCTGTATAACAAATTGGATTATCTGATGTACAATTTTTGGCGAAAATTGGTATGTTTTTATTGAATGATTCTAAAAATAAAAAATGGTTTGAACGATGGAATCCAGATTTCGGAAAGAATTTAGGAAAGCTATTCCATCACGAAAAAAAAATCTAGGGCGATTGTTAGAAGAAGCAGTTAAGTTCGCTAGTTCCAATTTTGTCACTTATGAAACTTACATTCACGAAAAAAAAAAACATGTTAAAAAAAAATTTAAGTGCGAATAATAATAATTACGATAATTATTTATTCACACAAGTATGATACAAATACAAATTAAAAAAAAAACAAAGATCAGTTGTGAATAAATAAAAACTCGATAATTGTAAAATATATGTGTGTAAAATAATTGAGAATATGTTTCAAGTTGATTTGGTAGAATTAGTTATTCACGGCATATCTGAGTTAGATGTGCGAAATGCAGCCAAGAACAGCAACTGTCATAGTTTCTGAGTTACTCGTATTTTTGTAGACGTTTTCTAAATCCTCAAGTAATGATAATAATGGACAACAAAAATTGACTATGGGAGAACATAATTTTTCAAAAAGAAAATTTTTTACGACTTACTAATATAGTACTACATTTCGGAAAATAAACAATGTTATCAGTATGATGCAATTCTCATCCAGAATATTGAACGTCAGCCCAAGTTGGTTTTCTAGTTTAATGAAAGGACTACAGAATGTGAATCCAAATACCATTATTACGAATTTTAAACATTAGTGATAATTCAAGCTATTTAACATTTTAACACTTACTTGCAAATAATTGTAATTATTTGTAATTAACTACAGAAAAGTTCTGAATCAAAAATAATTAATATGGTATTTGTGTGGTGCAGCTTTTGACTCGTTCTACACCATAACCTCATAACTTGAGTTCTGCAACTGTAATAAATAGGTGTAATAAATTGCAATAAATGTGTTTAAAAAAAAATCACGTACAGTGAAATAGTTTGCGGGGTATAAAAGCTGGTGCACCGTGAGGGACATACGGTATGCTGTATAACAAAAATGCTTACCCTGACGGAACAACAAACAAACAGTGTTTTGTTCCTTTCCTAGGAAGAGACGCTTTGGTATTTTTCTAATTTTTCACGATTGGCTATTAGAAGAATTATGATTCGATAGCTGAATACTTTTGTTTCCTCGAATGCGAATGTTTGTCAAACGATACACTAAGCATTGTGTTGTATGTTGTGCAGTCAAGAAGACAAGGACTGGACCACTTCAGAGATTCATAAATCCAGTAGAAAAGTCGAAAGAACCATTCCACACTTTGCATATTGATTACTTAGGACCATTGCCTGTATCCACAGATGATTTCAAGCATATACTTGTGATTGTCGATGCATTTACTAAATACTGCCTCTTGTTACCTCTAAAAACGGTTACAACAACTAAAACGCGTGAGAAATTGCAAAATGCCTTACCATTATTTGGAACACCCATGCAAATCATAATGGAATGTGGTACGTTATTTAAGAATACGACATTTCCAAAATATTTGAACAGTGGAACATTGAACGCCACTTCGTAACACCAGATGTTCATAGACGAAATGGACAGTCATGGCGTAATATAAATCTGCTTAAAGTTGATTCAAAGATTAAGTCAGAATGGTCGAGCGGACTATGGAAAATACAGTTTGTTCTGAATACTACAACTGAAAAATCTACCAATATGACTTCATTGCAACTTTTGTTGGGAATTCAACGTTCGACAGCTTTGATTCAAGCCTTATTGAAAAATTTGTCAAAAGAGTTGACAACAGTTTGCAATCGTAGTTTGAACAGACAGCGAGAGAAGCTTGCGTCAACTTCCGTTTGAGTATCACGAACCAAAAGCGCAGGGATAATGTTACATATTCCCCAAGTGAATTTGTCTTGATGCACAGAGATTCGCAGATGCACATTAGCAAGAGCGATTACGAGTTTTGGGACCATATGAAATTTTGCTGTGTTTAGAAAATGGACGGTATGAAATTAAGAAGCTTGGCACAAATATTACAACCAAAGCTGCAAAAGAACATCTTAGAGCGTGGCCCCTACGATGGACCCAATCTTGCAATATGCAAGGAATACTGGAATTCATGGAAAAATATGATGAGAATGATTCGAATAAAGTAATTTAATTTTGGGTTTATTATTTATATTCCTTTTCTTGGTCTTTGTATCGTAAGTAGCAAAGCCGGGTGGTGGCTGAGGTCTCCACAAGTTTATTTACTCATGCTTTTGTTTTTCGGTCTCTGTCCCGTTAGTGGTAGAGCCGGGTGGTGGCTGAGGTCTCCACAAGTTTATTTACTCATGTTTATATTTTTCGGTCTCTGCCCCGTTAGTGGTAGAGCCGGGTGGTGGCTGAGGTCTCCACAAGTTTATTTACTCATGCTTATATTTTTCGGTCTCTGTCCCGTTAGTGGTAGAGCCGGGTGGTGGCTGAGGTCTCCACAAGTTTATCTACTAATGCTTTTATGTTTTTGGTCTTTGTCTCGAAAGTAGCAAAGCCAGGTGTAAGGCTGCGGTCTTCACAATTATTTTCAGAATTAATATTATCTTGTTTTTGGTCTTTGTCTCGAAAGTAGCAAAGCCAGGTGTAAGGCTGCGGTCTTCACAATTATTTTCAGAATTAATATTATCTTGTTTTGGTCTTTGTCTCGAAAGTAGCAAAGCCAGGTGTAAGGCTGCGGTCTTCACAATTATTTTCAGAATTAATATTATCTTGTTTTTGGTCTTTGTCTCGAAAGTAGCAAAGCCAGGTGTAAGGCTGCGGTCTTCACAATTATTTTCAGAATTAATATTATCTTGTTTTTGGTCTTTGTCTCGGAAGTAGCAAAGCCAGGTGTGAGGCTGTGATCTTCACAAAAATTTTCTGAAAAAATATTATTTTTTTTGGTGATGAATGAATATTACTAAGTAATAGTAAGTTAATATGAAGTAGCAAAGCCAGGTGTAAGGCTCAGGTCTTCCCAGACATTTCCTAAATTAATATTTCCTTTGGTCTTTGTCTCGGAAGTAGCAAAGGTGGTGGAAGACTACGGGCTTCCCAATATGTGAAATGGCAGATTGATATTTGTCAGTGATGTACATAAGCATACTTGTTACAGAATTGGCCGATAAGGAGTGAGGCGTCGAGAGCGTCGCCTATGTCAGTATGGCCGTGTTAGAAATTAGCCGATGGAGAATTGAAAGTCTCTTGTTTTGGTTAATTTCAACATTATTATGAAAGCCGCTGCCGGTCAAAGGGAGTATCGAATGACGACGTGGTGAGAGGTTCTTGTGCGTTGTTTAGTCTGGAGTGCAGAGTATTTCTTTATTTGATTTATTAAGTACTTGAGCCACGTAAATTATTATTGGGTCGCACAGGAATGAAAATAACAAGGGTTACGTCGACATTCTGATAATCTCTCTGCTCGGGTCAACTTGCCGCTTTCGCTGTGTTGTATTTCTTTGAGTTTCGAATAATTGAAAACTAAATGTTCTTGACTATAAGTGAATTTAATTTCTTATCTTCCTAATTATTTTAAATTTCTAACAATATATATATATATATATATATATATATATATATATATATATATATATATATATATATATATATATATATATTTTATTTTTCACTTGTATATTATATGTTTATTTCACCTTGAATACGGTTGCTATAATCACACTCATTATGCCTTAGGGCGTAATGAGCGGGCGTTATGAATCATAACGCCCGCTAATTGTACGAAGAGAAATGAAGCAACTTTCATTGATTAAATACTTCATAATCCTTGTCGTATACGGCTCTGGATTTCTCCGGCAATGAATTATTCGCAGCTTTGGCTGCATTTTCTATGATAATCTTGGGTAAACTCATTTTCATTTTCATTATCTTTATAAAACTACACAAAGAAAGCAGCAATGACATTCACTAAATATGATGACAAAAATATTCACAAACGTCAAAATATCAACACTTGACATGCCTACTATGAGAAGGAAAATGGATAGGAGCAATGAACCGATTTTAAAATCGCTTTTTCATTATAATAAAATAATTTTTTCGTGAAAAATAAAATTTTGTATGAACCACGTGCGTTACTAGACCCTTACGCCCATCGGGCAACATTCATTCCTCGGGCCAAAGGCCGTCGGGCCGAATGTTTCCCTCCGGGCGTAAGGATCTATATAACGCACTTGGTACATAAATAACTAATACATAATGGATATTACAATCACTTCCACCCTTCTCTATTGATACAGTGTAATAGTTTATCATTTTCTGGGAAAATACGACCAGAAAAATTTACATATAATTAATTGATTATTTAATTTCAGTATTGACGAAGACTGCTAATCATATCTAAACCTTATCAGTTCCAAATATTCGATTTGTTGGGAGATATTTCCTACCAACTGTTCAAAGAAGGGTCAAGCTGGCGACATTTAAATTGGAAGAATCTAGAATGGCGTCTTCAAATTCGTCTTCTAGAAGCAATTCCATTGATGCATCGATAGAATGTGATACCGAATCAACTTGTCCCGTGGATAATTTACCTGAAGCTATTCTGGAAGCTGCGGAAATAGCTGGTAATGATGATGTGTCTTGTAGTCCACCACCACCATATGAGTACTGTTTAGAGGATCAGGTGAGATAGGAAAGATCCATTTTGATTGTGAAAACATTGCTAAAATTCTATACAAGATTCAATTTTTGTTAAATTTAATGAAATTTAGATTTGGTAGAATTTTCAGAAATTTCAATTGTATCTTTTTCTGAAAAAATTAACCGCTGACATATTTCCTGAATTTTCATTTATAACTTCTTGTAACTAAGAAACTAAAAAATTTAGCTATGAGATAGTTTGAACATTATTCAATATTTCGAATTTCCAGTTTCAATTTCATTCTTAATTTGAAGGTGGGAATATCAACACAAATAATATATCATAATATCGGAAAACGACTGCAGTTGGAAACATTTCAGTTGTGAATTCAATCACTTAACATTTTTGCAAAAGTCCTATCTGCTAAAATTATGAAATCGCCAAATTATGTATATCTTCAAGATTTTCACTATTAACTGAAAAAAAATCTCTTGCACTGTTTCA
>JARQZK010002934.1:495000-557500 GCA_030704885.1 Cynegetis impunctata | reverse complement strand
TTGAAAACAAAAAAACACCTGTTGAGAGTTTAAACGTTGAAACTGATACTACATTTTCACAAAATACGAGATATTTCGAAAACCATAAGGTTTAGGTGAATTAAACCTCAATGAAACTGGCATTTGTTTTCACTGAAAAATCCAAAAATGAAAGAATATACAGGGTCTTTCATTTAAAAAATACCGACTTCGATACTTTTCTTGTTTTTGGCACACCCTGTACAACATGAAAATATTTTTAAAATGTATTTATTATAGGTCCCTATCCATCCTAAAGAGAAAACTCGCATAAAATCAAATACTTTAGTCATAACTCTTCGTGTCGAATAACGTGAATAACCCTGTATACCTATATATATATATATATATATATATATATATATATATATATATATATATATATATATATATATATATAATTATTTATTCGAATTGTTGTTGCCTGTGAACTATTTATATCTCTTGATAATTATAAGCAATAACAGGATTGTTGAATCTAAAAAAACTCGATTTTATTAAAAAGTTTTGATAAAGCCACGAATGTCGTGGCGAAACGTCAACTTTTTAATAAAATCGAGTTTTTTAAGATTCAACAAGCCTGTTATTGCTAATAATTATCAAGAGATTATATATATATATATATATATATATATATATATATATATATATATATATATATATATATATATATATATAGATATACCTATATATGAAACACTATGAAGGATTTCAAATTTTCAAGTGGATCAAGTTGATAATCCGCAAATTTGATTGCATAAACTTTTTCTATAAACACTGATATTTGTATGTAGAGATTTCTAGTTTTTTCGAGATTTTAGCAGTTTGGTCCACATTTAGAACTTCTGAAGTTTGAGTTAAACGGTGGAAGTTTGGTACGTGCATTGAGTTGATTGTAGGAAAGTACCTCATGGTAGTTTCCATTCTTTTTCTTAACATTTCAATGTAGAGAATTCATAGTTGATGGAATCCGTCGTTACTACATGATAATTCAACATGATGAACAAAAACAAAACTTGAATCTACTACGCTTATTACCACAAAAATACTTTGAAAAATATAACACTGCGATTGCAATTTCGGTCACTAGACCATCATCGGGCAGATTGAGTTAAGAAGTATTTTTGTGATTATATAACGCATGTATGAATAAGCCAATAGAATCCATGAATTTTGTATAACTACTGCATATTGATAAGTGAATATACCCTTGACGACGTGATATAATCGTTTTGGTGTTTCGCCTCGTGTCAAAATGTGAATGTTTTCATATTGACGGTATTTTGACGTATGTCAAAAAAAAATTAATATTTTTTATTCGTTATATAATCGTAACGAATACCACTCGAGCAATCGAAAATAATCGATTATACTGACCTCGTCACTCGACGTATTTTCTTAAAACACCACTCGAGCTGGTTGTTTCGCAAAATACGTCTTGTGGCTTGGAAGTATAATAGATTATTTTCGATGCTCTTGTGGTATTATAACTGATAATAAACCTAGCAAATTCAAGTTTTGGTTTTATTCATTAGACAATTCATGTTTTTTCGTGGGTTTCAATGTAATGTTCCCCTCCGCAGCTTTACAAATTGAGTTGAGGGATTCAAAATATGTATGTAAAAAAGACCAGAAATGTGTAAACAGGCCTTACGTCGGTACTCTGTTGTCTATTTTGTTTTATTCGCATAGTAAACTAGATATAGAATAAAGTAAAGATCGATAAAGGTACTGCAATTTATATAATCGACTATCACTTTTTCACATTATATATTATCTGAAAATAAAAAAATTATTTTAGTCTTTCGAAGACGAAGATATCAATTATTGAGAAAAAATTTGATAGAAAGAAGTTGAGTTGCTAGAATGATTTAAATTGTCAATATGTATTTGCAGTTGCAGTGTGGAGAATATCAGTGTCAAGAAGACAATGAAGTCAAAGGCCCAGTTATAGTACATACATCCAGCAAGGAATTCTACAAAGCTGTAGCAAAGCAGTTTGGAATCACATGCAAAATGTCGGATGATTGTAGGTTAGTCAAATTTATTATTCATGGGACTCTATATATCAACAGTCAAAACTGACTTTGTCCACGACTGTACTATAAATCATTCATTATACGTGTGCTTCCTGAAGTATAATTATACCTATTATTCACTAGTGTGTATAATGGTTTATTATACACTGCATGACGTCACACTCAAAACGCATGTCCAAACTTGAGACTATCATTCACATTGTTAGGATAGTATTGTTATTAGATTTTTAGGTTTTATGTAACTAAGATAACTTTCAGGCAAATTATCAAACTAATATTTAATATAATGCCCAACTTATTGAATATTTACTCTAATTAATTATCTATTTCATTTTTATCAGAGTGAAAGAAAGGAATGGAATCGATGTCAAGTGAAATAGTTGACGTTTACGTGAGTATGCAGTTTTCAGTGAACACAGAAAATGTTATGTCAACGCTTTTGATAACTATTTTTATTGTTGAAAATGCAGAATATTACTAAATTTTTCGAGGAAGTCGTGGACAAAGTATAGTATTCTACTCGCACAAAATTACAATTTTTCACTCGGGTGAATTGCGACACTCGCTTGCAGCTCGTGTCGCAAACTCCACCCTCGTGAAAAATAGCAATCATTTTGTGCTCGTTGAATAATATACTATTATTATGTTAATTAGATACCCAATTTGTGAAAGAGGAAACAATTAATATTACTAATCAACGTTCTCCACGTTTTAAATGAAAATCTATACAACATAATGAATCTAATTTTGAAGTGTTTCATAGAACTCTGTTCAATTGAATATTTGCCGGAGTGAATGATTTTTGAGTTCAAACTCATTGAGTTGTAATTAACTTAATATTCTACGTTTCTTATCTTCTGTTTATGTGCATTTCCGAAATATGGAGAGATACCTACTATGATAGAATAATATCCAAATGTAGTTCAAAATAATGCAGTATTAAGATATTTTTCTGATCGATGACTTTGAACAACGATAAAAGGTTTAAATGTAATTAGCTAGAGTTTAGGTAAAGACCAGAAACAGGTTTAAAACATTTCGTAACATCATTGAACACAACTTTCACACGTTTTAGGTATGGCTATAAAGAACTTTTAAGAGCGAAAATTATGGGCAGTTTCATCAGATTTTCAGATTATTCACTGAAATTAAACTGTTTATTTCTGTACTTATTGGTATGTAATGTTTTCATTGTAATAAATTGAAACCAGAAATTCTAATAGAACCAATATACCGCGTATATGATAATTTCGAAAGTGTTCGACTGAAGATTTAAAAGGTTTTAATGGGTGAGTTTAGGTTAAGTTGATTTAATTGGAATTCGAAGGATATATCTAGTGATGATAGCTAATGATAGTGTGTCTTAGTCTGAAAGAACTCCTAATGCCGAAAATTGAATAACTCGAGATTTTTCAACCTGAATGTTAAACATTTATGAGCAGAAGTCGAAGTAAACGTTATTTGGAAAGCATATTTTCAGATCGACATTCAGGATTTCTGATTAAAAAGCGCTCATTGTTAGAGTTGAATATGATAAGGTTTGATAATTTTTCTGTAATGAAAATATAATATTTGACCATCAATAAACTGTATTTATATTGAATAAAGTATAAACTTTAAAATAAAAACACTTGGCTTATGTTTCACAATATAACAAATCTTTAGATACTGTACTTAGCAGTAATAAAAAGTCGACATGTTTCGAGCTATGAACTCATTATCAAGACTGACAACAGGAGAGTATTGCATCGTAATTTATAAAACAGACAAAAGCAAAGGTGATACCTGAAAATCAATTTTGTTCGTTTACAAGGGTAATTGACTATTATGGGCGGAACTTATTTCGATAATTTCGAGAAGGTCAAGACGTTTACCCTTGTTACCTGAATGTAACAATTTGGTTTTGTTGAAATCCAGGAAGTGATTGAATTTTATACAATGTTCAGAGAAGCCAGTGGTATTTTTGTTTTGTAAAATTGACTTTTTATGTTCTTCAACACGAATATTTATATTCCTTCCTGTCTGTCCAATTTTAAAGTTTATACTTTATTCTTTATGATGTTTCACCAAGTGATGTGCGAGAATTCAATCTCAGTTATGTATTTATATTGATTCACTGCTTCGAGTAAACGAATAAGTTGTTAGGCGATAAATATACCCATTTAGCGCTTTGGAAATAGTATTTGGAAAATAACACATTGAATATTTATTAGGATATTAGTTGGAGTTTCATTTCATTTGTCAAATATGCTCCTATATTTTTGATTTGTGTCTCTCGAGAAAGAATTTATAATATAACTCAGAACTCCCTTTTTATCCTTTTTTCTATTTTGAAAAAATGTATTTGATTTTGAACTTTTTTGTTTTTAAATCGAGAGTGAAACATGTGTAATACAGAGGAATATGTATAGAATAATATAAAATGAATTTAAAACAAATTATCATGAAAATAGGGATAATAAATTATTTTACAATATTCAAATTAGATGAGAAAATTTTCAAATGAAATTGCTCTTATTCAGATTGTGTTAGTTTACTTCTTCAAAGTTTTCTTCTTAATCATAATTTTTATGATCGAAAGATAAAGAGAGTTTCCCAAAGATCTTCTAAATCTCTTCTTTACCATTTAACTGTTGGTTTTCATTCGATTTTTTATAAGAGAATTTACTCATATTGCAAATACTGGATCTTTCATAAGATTTCAGATGTTAACATTTAATTATATTTTATTGTTGTCGATTAATTAATATTGTTTTTGAGCTATCTTTAATCTCTCATTTTGCTTGTTTCAAAACAAGAAAGTTTTAATCTGAAATATATATCACGTGGAGAATATTCTTCTTAAGGAGGAAAATATTCAATCAGAAGATGAGAAACTAAAAACCTTATGTCAGTTAATTTCGACAAATTTTAGTAACATGTTATTTATTTCTTATATTGGATTCGACCTCGTATAAAAGTGTATTATTTGTTTGAAAGTCTAAAAAGTGTGGAAATAATTTCACAAAATATTCTTTGTTCGCAGTTAATCAACTTTTTTTTGAAACTTGAAAAAAAAAACGTGAAATATAATACTCACATCATCCCACAATTCAATCAAGACTAATTTCGACATATAAAATCTCATAAATTAGAATTTTAAGGCAGTAAGAGTAATAATCAATATTTTAATAAAATCATCAATAGCTCCTCCTGAAATTATGTATTTGAAATAGTAACTGTCCACAAAATCTTACCAGTATCGAAACTACATATGTCATCTTCATGTTATAGGGCAAAATATGTTATCATTTTTGACCACCATAGTCTCACTTCAGCAAGAAAAAGACAAATTATTTTCCTCCTTATATTTTAAAGCTTAGAGTAATATTCAGGTAGTATCCTACTAGTACAGGGATCCCCAACCTTTTTTCACATAAGAGCACATTCTAGCATTCCGGTTAGGGGGCGGGCACCATTCAAAATTTGAATGTTTCAGGTAAATTTATAGTTAGAGATTTTTAATGTACAAAAAATGTTTAATTCCAAATACATATTGTAACACAAACATTGTTGTTTATATTTCATGTAATAGTGCTTTGGTTTTTGTTGCATGAGCTGCTCGAATAAGTTTGACTATTTTGTAACTATTTTCATCACGTGCCCAAAGGGTAGTATTCTATCACACAAAACTTCCTACGACATGAAGTTTGGAAATGATTAATCTTTCTTGCAGATGGCAATAAATCCTTTGATATTAATTGATATCAATTGATTTTGCATATGTTCTATATATGTTATCAATTGATAGCAATTGACATTGCATATATTCTAAATATGTTTTAGGCATTCTTCCCTGTTGTTCGCCCTTTCATGGGTAATATTTTCAGTAGATCTTCTTTTACAGTACAGCCACTGAATACTATGCTCACCATAACTGCTAACGATGCTATTTCTGTAGACTCCTCATGTTGTAATGAGAACCATTCGCATACTGCCAAATCGCTCTTTAACTGAGCTTGTACGTCTTTTGAAATATCGTGTATTCTTCTTGTCACGGTGCTGGCTTACAACTGGAGGTCTTGTATTGCCCACAAAATCTCACTTATGTTGCGAAAACCCTCAAATAAGCAACCGGCGTCAGTCAAATATGCTTTCTTTAACAACTAAGTGTCCTGGAAAGGATTTTTCTTGTATGCACCGGGTTAGAGGAAAGCGGTAGTCGAAAAGTAGGCAGTGACCGTCAGCTGCGACCACTGCTTTACTCGTTCTAATATTTCATACGGCACCATGGCACCCGTAAAACGTAGACGGGCGCCATGGCGCCCGCGGACACAGGGTTGGGGACCACTGTACTAGTACCTAATACTAATAATATGAAGAAGATTAACGTGCAAAATGGCGAATGCGCTAGCAAACTTATTTTTCAGAACTACAGAACCTATTTTCATGATTTCTTTTAATATATTTTTCGCTAGTAGGCTATTCAAATTTTGCCGCCCTTACCGAACTTCAATTCGATACTCTAGTTCACATTAATTACAATTTTTTCGTCAATGAAATTGTAACTTTATAATTTGTACATTATCGTCCTGATTACACGACCAGATATTTTTCGCTAGTAGGCTATTCAAATTTTGCCGCCCCTACCGAACTTACAATTCGATACTGTAGTTCATATTAATTACAATTTTTTTGTCAATGAAATTACAACTTAATTTGTGCATTATCGTCCTGTCATTTCTTGTAATTAGTATGATTGTGAACTAGGAGATCGATGATCAGGTCCTAGATTATTTGTATAACCTAAAGATTTAGGTGAGATTTTACAAGTAATATTCTCAGGGTATATTTCTGAGATGATGAAAGCTCAATCATGTACTAGTACTACTAATAAGGCAGGGTCAGGTATACGTTGATACTACTTACACAATAATGTACATTCGATAAACGTAAATAAATAATTTTTATTGCGTTTACTTACAGTTTAAAAACAATATATTTAATTATCTGGTAAAAATGCGGTTGATGATGACGATAAATTTCAATTAATTAACTTATGAAAGTTTTACAATACTTTTTGCGCGATTTTTTTTCCGCAAAATCATCAATTATATCGTCGTATGAAATCTTGTTCATTAGTTCTGACTCTATTCACAAAAGGAATAGGGCGTTCATCTTTTCTTGGCTTAAGGTAGATCTTAGATAATTTTTCACCCGTTTTAAGCAAGAAAATCTACTCTCACCAGAACAGAAAATATTAACTTACCATTAGCTCAAAAATAGCGGTAAGTAACAGGGAGAGCCTGCAGGGTCGACCATTTTCCAGATTTTTCGAAAATTTTGTCGACGATATCTCCCGAATGGAACCAATTTTTATGCTCTTTAGGCCAATAGACGCAGTTCGATAAGGAAGACAGCTGGGTAGATTTTGAAATTCATCGGTTTGGTAGTCTGAGAGGTATTCCAAAAAAACATTTTTTTGAAAACTTTATTTTTGCGATTTCTCAAAATCGACTGGACCAAATCGGTTGCAATTCTCAGGAAATCTAAGTTTAGCGAAAATCTTTCGAATGCAATTGCATTGCGATCGGTTGACCTGTTCAAAAGTTATAAGAGGTTTACATACACACACATACAAATATTATTGTAAAAATAGTCATAATGGCTTCCTAGTACGTCAAAACGTCGAGATCTGAAGAAAACCTGATTTTCGGGAATCGGGGTGAAAACAATTACTTTCCAATTTTTGAAAATTTTTTATTTAGCAGAATGTTGAAAATTTTGGCCCCAAATTTGCCCCCCTAAAATCTGCCGCCATAGGCTCCAGCATACTCAGCCTGCTGGTAAATCCGCCACTGACTGTATTGATCTAGTTACTTACAGACAGGCTCTAGTGTATGTTCTTCTATATAAAAGATTAAGTTACAGAAACTTCACGAAGTTTACGTTTTCCTTCACTCCCATTTATACGAATACATCGAGCATATTCTTTCGGTGTTTCGAGACATCCCTACCAACCGAAATAATCGTTATATCTGTTAAATGTGTTCGAAATTATTTGTTTTTCAAGATAAACGAGTTTTTAATTATTTCACAATCGCTTTGGAAGATGATTCAGGAAAACAAATTTACGACCTCGGAGAGATAGCTGATACTGTAGAAAATAGAAACGGCCCAATTATCACTTCTCCTGACGTGAGAGTACCGCGAGCATTGTTAGCAAGTTTTAAGACTTTCACCTTAGAGTCTATGAAAGTAATAAGATGTGAAATAGGTTTTAGTCCAAGATCCTACAGCCGCCAGACGTTACTTATTTTCTCAGCAATAATATGTGTGGGATGAAGTAGTGTTCGTATGTACTTTCAGTGTATGGATATCTGCAACCTTGTGCCGACGACCAATTTACAGTTATCAGGTGCTAAAGATGGAAAAAAACTCGACCTACTTACCTTATTTTCTCACACTTGATTTTTATATAGGATACTCAGGGAACCATTTCAATACCTTATGCAAGCTGCCAGACCGATCGTATGGGCCAAACATCCTGCCAGACACAAATTAAGTGTCCCTATTAGTATTAGCGCAATTTCATGATTCGCCCATTTAAGCGCGATAGTGATTATCTATGCTCGTTGATCTCCCTTCTGTACTTACTGTCTACATTAGCATGCTCTATGTTTGAGTATGCGCATAGATAATCACTTTCGCGCTCAGATGAGCGAATCATGACATTGCGCTAATACTCATAGGGACCCTAATTTGCGTCTGGCAGGATGTTTGCCCCATATGATCGGCCTGGCTGCTTGCAGAAGGTATTGAAATAGTTCTCTGAGTATCATGTATAAAAATCAAGACTGAGAAAATAAAAAAAGTGAGTTGAGTTTTTTTCCATCTTTAGCACCTGGTACCTGGAAAATTGCCGTCGGCACAAGGTATCAGGTATCCATACACTGAACGTACATACGAACACTACTTCATCCCACACATAGTATTGCTTAGAAAATAAGTAACTTCTGGCGGCTCTGGGATATTGCTCTATTAGGTCATAGTATTTTCATGAATTCTGTTTAAATATCGCAACTCTTTAGAGCAAATCGAATTAGGAATACACCAAATAGAAAAAATAACCTTGAAGTCAGAATTCTAACTGATTGAAGGTCCTACCCAGTGACTTATAAAAATGGTTAAAATTATCGAACATAAGTGTACCTAATATTCAGAGGTCGCATACAAAAATATTCAAATAGAATAATAAGCAACAAACATTGTATTTTCACTCTCCTGAATCTGTTACAGTGAAAACTAGAAGCCAATAATAATAACTGGAAGTGATTGTATGAACATTAACAAACAAAGTGTACCCGAAGAATTATTCGGCAAAATCTAACAATTGATTATTCTTGCAAAATACTTGGGAGTTCATGTTCATATGATATTCTTCTCTGAATAATATTGAACAATCTAGAGGGCTGACTACGGTTTCGCCCTTAAGTACGCTTCTTGCAAATATTTAAATATCTTATATAGGTAGCTTAGTATTCCAAATTTAGTATAGAAATACTGACGATGTAATTGCCTGTTTTAAGGGCACTGCAAGACAACCAGAACAGTTTTTTAGCTCCATCGATGATAGCGTTCACCAAAATATAACATTCAAACTAAAAATGTAATTAAACTACCAACACATAAATTCTTTAAACTTAACTATTTTTTATGATAACAATACTTTGAGTTTTGATATATACAGAGAACTTACTCTCAAGAATATATGTATTCCGTGTGATTCAAACCATCCAGCTTTTAACTCAATGATTCATATAGCATTTTTAATTCCACTGCGCATAGCAAAATGGTGAAATAAATTTAAACTATTAAAAAATATTGAATTAAATCCAAGTGCGATAGACAAAATGTTTCAAATTAAACGTACTTAACTCGCGTACAATGGCATATATAAATAGAAAATTGCTAATGTCATACCTTAATGTAAAATTGCTTTCAAACGTTACTCAGGATTTTTATTTTCAATGCTAAAGATGGCAATTCAAAATTTGAATATTCAGGAGTTTACAATTTAATTTGTCCTATATTTAAAGGATTGTATATAGATCAGACTAGGCGATTGTATGGAATAAAATTTTAAGAACACCAGCAATCTTATTGAAAATATAACAGAGTTTACGTTTTCAAACCATTGCTGCAAAAACCCAAACCATTTTCACAAAAAAATTTCCAAAAAGAGTCAAATTGAAATTAAATCATTTCAAATTCAACAATAGTACAAACGGTAATATCTTGTTGAACTATCACAATATTTCAGTCTCTATAGTGAAATAAAACCTATATAAGAGACTTACATTTTTCTGGATTCAGTTCTGAACTCAATCTGCCCGATAGTGGTCGTATAACCAAAACTGTAATAGCAGTATATATTTTTAAAATATTTTGTAATAATAAACATACAAATATAAAGTATTGTTTGTTTTCATCATCATAAATTATTATCTACGCACTAACAACAGATTCCAGCAAGTATTTGAAAAGTGGAAGTGATGCCAATCAAACCGTCTTTCATAAAAGATTGAGAAGTAAAAACAGTTTGCACTGTTACCAATATTGGCTTTTATTTTCCATTATAACTGATTCATATTATTTTGTGTTTCAAGAATGGCTTTTATATTTCAGTTACTTATTACGTGAAATATTCTTATACCCCATCTGTTTGAACATTTATTCATGTTCCCTGGTTGACGAAACAAACTTTTATTGATTCACCTTTTCATGAGTACCAAAATTCATCTGGTTATTAATTCGTGCACAATAATGCTTCGGAATTATCCTTATTTTGTTTGTTTGTTTATAGGGTAATTTTCAGTTAACAATATTGGCTTCTAGTATCCTTTTTGAAAGATTCGGTAATAATTTGGAAAATTGATAGACTCTTCAACTATGTTAAAAATTATTCACATGAAATACGTGAATAGTATTTAGATAATTTTACGTTTGTTGGAACACATAGTCAAATTCAGTGGAAAAGTTGATCATTGGCATATGTTACCATCTAGTGCATCAGTTCTCGGAATCACATCGAAAAAATATAACTTCTTTCAACTTGCTCTGTTTTCCCATAACATCAAGAAACTGAATACTTGTACATTACGCTAACTTTAAGAATTATCAGAAGTACGGCAGCACTGCATTCACATCGAAAAAACATAACTTCTCTCAACTTGCTCTGTTTTCCCATAACCTCAAGAAACTGAATACTTGAACATATCGCACATTTCACTGGAAAGCGTTCTGTCGTTAATACCCCTTACTCAGAGAAACCCACATTTTTTTGACTAAATTTTTCCAATGGAGCTGGTTATATGTATTCTTCGATAGCACTCTACATTCACAATCCAAAAGTGAATTATAGAAATCGTCACCCCGACTCAAAATCTGCATACAGCTGTATCGACCTTATTAGATCTCATCAGTACAGCTTATTTGACTTGGAGTGAATTAACAAATATCTAATTTTCCCCCAATATAAATCGTGGTCGGGAACACTATCTGGATAACAACCCAGAGCGCCCTCCATCAAGGATATTGGAAACCAATCGAAAACTCAGAATACCGTCGGGAGAATACATAACTTTCTGACATGAAATGTCTACTCTGTAACTGTGGCGTATATTTTTAAATTATTGAAGAATATTAAGTAGTATATTAATATTAAGTAGTATATTAAATTGACCATGATCATGATTTTTTTTAGGTGCTACGAGTGCCAGAGTCACTATTTTGATTGTTCTGACTTTGAAAAAACCGAGCAGGAGAAGTCTGATGGAGGCCTAGGGGCAGGAACCCCACTGTTCATAAACGAGGCAATGCAGGGAAGTGTTTGCTCTATATTGTAAACACATTGCACTGCACAATTATCACTGAAAGGTGAAAGCTTTAATTTTGATAAACAAATTTTATGAATTTATTTTAATTTTTAGATTTTATCTATTATGGGTAACTTCGAAAAATTCATAAATTCTGCCTAAGTGATGTACACTGTATAATATATACCACAATGTGTGTTACATATAGCTTTAAACAATATAGTGTTTAGTATAAATATACAATCTTTGTCTATAATATGTAACAACTCTGAATAAAGAGATGTGCGTCTAAATATTTGGTAACTATGTATCATAGAAATTTACGAAATGTAAGGAGATCGATTTCACAAGTAAAATTTCAGCTATAAAAATAGAAATTTCCAGATGAAAAAACAAGAACGAAGTTATTAATCGAACAATTATTTTATTTTTGCATGTGATATCATAAATGAAATCGAAAGTTATTTAAATTATTATTTTCAAATAGGAAAGACCATTTTTTCTGAGAATCGAATATATATTTTCAATGTGTGATCAACCTTTTCTATACATTCAATCATAACATCATTCATCATCAAACCTTCAATGAAGAAATACTGTGTAAATCAGAAATATATAATTTCTTAACTTTGCTTCAAGACAATAATAGCCTTCATCATGTAACTTATAATGTAGCTACTAAGGTTACCTGGTCTCGGAATTAATTTGCGATAGCCAGATTATATATTGAAAACTGTTGAGATCAAATGCTTCACATAATTATATATGTTTTCAGATTTGATAAGTTTTTAGTGTAGTATGTCAAAATGATTCAAGAACCATTTGAAAAAAATTTGGTTTCTGCGATCATAATGCATCCAATATTCTTTATTTAGTGATACTGAACTTTAATATTTCAGTTATGATTCATGTATACCCCGTTTTAACTCATGAAATATATATATATATATATATATATATATATATATATATATATATATATATATATATATATATATATATATATAATATATATAATCTCTTGATAATTATATAACAGGCTTGTTGAATCTCAAAAACTCGATTTTATTGAAAAGTTGACGTTTCGCCACGACATTATCTTTATCAATAGAAAAAATTGAAATTTCTTTGACATATATTTATATATAGAAACAGACTACTGTTTCACTATATTAATTACGTGCTATAGTCCAATATTAACATTCAAATTTGTTATTATTAGATGGTGAGGAAAACCACAGAAACCTTTACCCACGTAATGTTCGAAATAGGTCCAAATTATTTTGATTTTGAAGAGTCAAAGAATAATAATAAAAAAAATAAAAATAAAATAATAATAATAATTATTTGGACCTATTTCGAACATTACGTGGGTAAAGGTTTCTGTGGTTTCCCTTACCATCTAATAATAACAAATTTGAATGTTAATATTGAATAGCACGTAATTAATAACAAAGAACGGCCACAGCCGAAAAAAATTTTAGTGAAAAAGTAAAAAATTTTTCAAATCAATATTAGTCAACTAGAAATTCAATTTTTTGGGCCCATTTGATAAAGCCACTGATAATGGGCCGTCATTTTCAATAAAATCGAGTTTTTTAAGATTCAACAAGCCTGTTATTGCTGATAATTCTATCAAGAGATTAGAAATATTCACAGGCAACAACAAGTGTCGAATAAATAAATATCAATATTAATCATTTCACCAATATTATATAATATATATATAATATTAGATATATATATATATAAAATATATATATATATATATATATATATATATATATATATATATATATATATATATATATATATATATATATATATGTGATAATTTAAGAAATTTTCTTGGGAATGTAGCTTAGCTAAGATGGAAATTTATTTGTGTTTTCTAATTGATCATTTATTCCTTTATTTTAACGTTTCGGCTGTACAAAGCCTTTTTCAAGGACTAGATAAATTATATTCGCGTACCTATATGAAGTACAGTGGAAACGTGGGTGAAAATGTGAAAACAATCGTAAATATGAATTCATTCGTATTTGTGTATGAGATGTGTTTGTAATGAAATGAGTGTCAGTTATTTCCGAAAATATTTTAGTCCTTTATATATATATATATATATATATATATATATATATATATATATATATATATATATATATATATATATATATATATATATATATATATATATATATATATATATATATATATATATATAAATATACAATGTTTTCCTTATCAATATAATGTTATACGAATGAAATTATGAGTCAGTTGGTAGAAATTGAAAATTCAAATAATGAATGAAAAGTACTCTCAAAGTAGCACGTACTTCATTCTACTGCATTTATCGCACCTTCTAAACATTTAATACAACTTCCTTCAAACTTCAGATCATGATATGATGATACTGTTTAATTTATGAAATATTTAACACAAATAAATTTCATCTATATAGAATAAAATGTCTTCAAAAGCGAAAGGAATAAATGTATATCATTGGGATATATTTTTAGTTTCGAATGATTGTATTTTTATTTTTATTAGTTTTCAGTGGATTTTTTTTTTAAATACTGATGATCGTAAAATTATAAGAAAGCATTTGATTTAAATTAAGTAAAGTGGAACGATTAGAACTTTCATAGAAAGAATATAGTGTGTATTCAAACTTCATTTTAAGGTTTCAAGTATTGAAAATTTTGAAAATTTTTTTCTTTTTTCATGTTGACAAATTTAAAAGATGAATTATTTTCTTCAGAGATTTTTAATGTTTTAGTTTTTTGACAAATTATTGAAATAATATAAACAGAGATTCCATCATTTACTGTTGTTAGTTATTTACTATGAAAAACAGAAATTATTATTGTAAACTACTCATACGATAACAATTTTCAACAAGAAAGGTGATGCTTCTGGAAACTAAGATGTTGAGGAAATGGAATTATTGAGTATTTCAACATTATATACGAATTTTCCTAACAAATAACGAACTAAAAAATTCATTGAGAGTGGTTATGTGAGAAATTTTTTTAAAGGTTTTCTGAACGCCAAGACTTAATTTGAAACAAAATTAAATTGTGTTAAGTCGGTGAAATATAATGAAAAACCTGGTAGGTACATTATGAAAATATCTTCATTTCATATAATTTCTACGTACCTATGTCAGAGTATACTGACAAGATAGTAGCAATATTTCCTATTTATTATTGGCATGAACTTCAATGGACCGAGATGATTCTACAAATTAGATTAGGTATATTTACAATATCACATCTTTTTCATGCAGCTAAGAAACTTATTTTTTCAAATTGAGTTTTAAATTTGTGTAGAATAAATGATTATTATTAATTCATTAATCGGTATTGTAGTGTAATGATTATATGATTGAATTTTTTTATTTTTTTATCAAAATCTGTTACATATCATCATGATTATTCGATGAAGTTGATATCTTATCAGTTTTGAATTAACTCATTCTGATTATGAAGTTACATTAAACAACGTATTTTGAATCAATATTTCTGTAATTTATCTGTATGTGTAATATGATTCAAAATGTATTTAACGCATAATATTGCTTTGACTGAAATGTTTCTTTAAATGTTTTCAATAAACAAATTTGATTCAATTCAGAAAATTTTTTGTCTTGTGGTAGTAGTTAAACTGCTCAATAAAAAAAAGAGTTTTATTTTTAATAGCAACGATCAGTTTTTTTCATCAAATCAAGAGGGTCGTTCTCAACAAACAACAACAATAAGACATACACACACATGATTATATATATATATATATATATATATATTCGTATATATATATATATATATATATATAAATATATATATATATATATATATATATATAATATATATATATATATATATATATGTATATATAGATACTATATATATATATATATATATATATATATATATATATATATATATATATATATAGATACTATATATATATATATATATATTATATATATATATATATATATATATATATATGTGATGAATGAAGAGACTAAATATAATCATTAGTATACATTGTTCTATGAAGTAGTGCACGATAATGTGAAATCTTTCTCCTAACATTGACTCTTGTAACGATGATTTCATATTTTCATTATATATTCACTAATTTATATAGCGAATCAACTTCCTATTTTTGAAAACATATTATATATTATAGTAGGAACTTTTTATACGTTTCCATATCCCTCAGTCCTCTCAATTCGCAATTAGTAATATATATATATATATATATATGATATATATATATATATATATATATATATATATTTTATATATATATATATATATATATATATATTTATATATATATATATATATATATATATATATATATATATATATATATATATATATATATATATATATATATATATATATATATATATATATATATATATATATATATATATATATATATTTATTTATATATCTATATAAATATTATATATATATATATATACTGTATATACATTATATATAATCATATATATATATATTTATATATATATATATATATATATATATATATATATATATATATATATATATATATATATGTATATATATTTATATATATATATATATATATATATATATATATATATATATATATATATATATATATATATATATATATATATATATATATATATATATATATATATATATATATATATATATATATATATATATATATATATATATATATATATGTTTATATAAATTTGTACATGTAGTTATATGGAAATGCTTTCGAAATGATCTCTGTATAAGAGGGGGTAATATATGCAAAATTGTATTCATTTTGCTTTCAATCTATGTTCAGTATTGCCACTCGTACAATAGAAAATAACAAAGAGAATTAATGTGAAATACTGTGTTGATTTTATTCAATTTCCAAATGTTACATAGCTGAACTATTTTATAATATTATTGAAAATGATACCTAAGAATGAAACCAGGTGAATCCTATCAGGCAGAAAGATATATGATTGAGATGAAAAATTGTGCTTAGAAACTGTGTAGAAAGTATGAATACCGACTCCTCGATGAGAATTTGATTGTAGTATTGAAATTACTGCACTTAATTCAAATCGGCCTACTTTATCATATCCTACTGAGAATTTTCTATAGCTAGAATAAATGAGATAATGCCAGTAGTTATAAATATTCGTCCTCGCTATCAGAGTTTTTGTTTATTGAACCAATCTGAAAAAATAGATCAAATAATTGACATGGAAGTATTGCCTAACAATATTAAGAATGGCCCAGTGTTCAGAAATTTCTTGGAAAATTAGGCGATGAAAGAATGTTTCACCATCACTGTCCATATTTTGTGATATCAAAACTTCAGGAGAATAAAATGTTGGCTTATTGCAGGTTATTCTACTTTATTTGAATATCATCTCTATACATCGGATACTTATTTCTCAAAATTTCGAATTCTAGTGCAATGATAAATATTGATTTCCAATAAACTAGAGTAAGCATTGTAAATTCTAATGTGAATGTTTGGGAAGTTTCTTTATGAACATCAAGGTAGTAACTTCATGTCATTTGCGTTTTATGAAAACTTTCAATGTTTTTACAAATGTAATGACAAAGTATATGTGCACTTCGTTTTTCGAAAAATGAGTTTCCTTGTTGAATATAAGATACATTTTTATTCAATGTTATGGACGATTGAATATAATGTTCAGTGCCAATTTTTTTTCTGTGAAGAAAATATTGTAAAACTCAGAAATTATCACACAGCTATATTCAATCTACTACTACTGAACGATTCTGCTATATAGTAAATGGAATATATATTACATTTTGCGGTACATTATATCATAATAATATACAAAGACTAGTTAGTCGTTGTGTCTGATGATGATAAAGTATAACGAAACACGTCATACATATTCCATAGTATTACTTTCAATACAAAAACATTTTTTGGGAACGGTATTATATAGTCAATGTTTCAACGATATCGTGGAAGCCGAATTCCCTTAAAAGTGTTACTAGGAAGATGAATGTTTTCTATCATAAACAATATAGTTATTATGCAAATGTGAAAATTTGGAGAAAATTTAGTCAGATAATGAATTCTGGGATTTATTTGTAGCATTGTATTGAAATTTAAATACCCTGTAAATTTTTCGATCATTACTGAAATATTCATTGAAACTTAAGTTATTCGGAAATAATAAATGCATATTTTCTCATTTATAGAAACAAAAAATAATTATTCATCTCGATTAAATAATTATGGTGTCAGATGGTGAAATAATTAGTTTTTTATGCGAGGTTATCACATGGGATTTACATTATTATAAATACTGCTCGCATATTCGTGTGAATATTCTATAGAATGAACAAAATTATAATTTATAGACGTTAGAGTTATATAAACCTATATGTTATGCACAACTATATAATTAACTATCTGCACAAGTGGGTACGCCTTCAAAATATTTTTCTATACATTATTTTGATGGTTTTGTTCTACTTCATCATTATACATATTATACATATACATTCAAATATATATATATATATATATATATATATATATATATATATATATATTTATATATATATAATATAACCGTACTTTAATTTGAATATATTAGGATATCAGGTCCCGAAAGACCGCTACCTGATATCTAATATATTCAAATATATATATATATATATATATATATATATATATATATATATATATATATATACTTTATATATATATATATATATATATATATATATATATATATATAATTATATATATATACTTATATATATATATATATATATATATATATATATATATATATATATATATATATATATATATATATATATATATATATATATATATATATATATATATATATATATATATAAATATATATTTGAAGTGTTCTTGCCAACGTTGTATTTCTAATTATTTGTCTTTTCTCAGCAAAATCGGTTCAAAAATTCAAATGGCTTGTTATTGCGAAGAAACGATAAATAATTATACGTGGATAACTATTTATATATATAGAAATATATTGATAACTGAGATTGAATTCTCGCACATCACTTGGTGAAACATCATAAAGAATAAAGTATAAACTTTAAAATTAAAACACTTGGCTTATGTTTCACAATATAAATAATATTGTGAAACATAAGCCAAGTGTTTTAATTTTAAAGTTTAGAAATATATTGATTGAACTTCAAATTGTTTGGGACTTTTTTGAGGAAAATCATTAGACATAAAAGCATAAAGAAAATGAAAAAAAAAAAATAACCTTACTTCTCATGTTGATAATGTACTAGCACTCATGTCTGTAAAACGTCCTCACATCGTTGTAAAAGATTTGAAACCTTTATACCTACGTTATTATACGTGTACCTGTATAAAGCTTTTATATTGAATACAAAACCAAGAATGATTTTACAATGTTCATAATAATAAGATAGTTCAAATTTATATATTTCGATGACACGACCATCATGGGGCAAATTGAGTTTAGAACTAAACCTATAAAATTTGTCCCTTTTACAGGTATTACCCTTCCAGGAAATTTAGGTTATTAGAAATAATGGATTATCAAGAAAATATATCAAGCGATGGTTATAAAAATTGTGTATTGTTGATAATTCAAAAATTCTTGGAATACATTATGATTTGGGTATATCAAATATAGGAGAATGAATCAAGTCATCTGGTCGTTCAGCAAGACATTACCGTTTGAATTATGGATGAGTTTAAAATTTTCCAACGATTCTAAATAATTCAGTTTTTCTCATTTCGGTTATCTGAGAATTATTTAGAAATTGTCTATTTATGGAAGCAGGTGGTCAAATCGTGGCATTGGTTTAACAACGTTGACTCTGTTCCATTTTTCAAGAAAGATTTTTGTGTTTGAATCTTGTTTTAAACCATCGACCTTTCTGATCTATATACACTCTATTACATGCAGGATACATCCATTCGTAAACTCTTGAATTTTAAAATTTTATAGAATCCTAATTATCTCTGAAAGCTCAGCTGAAATTCTTTGAAGAGAAATACCTATATAAGAGCAAACATTTTTTGTCATCATTTCTGACCTATATATGCTCCATGATGGTCGTGTGACGAAAATTGCAATATGAGTATATATTATTTCAATTTTGTGATAACAAATATGATAAACTATCACGTAGTAATGACAGGTTCTATCAACTATTTTCTAGATCCCTGATGAAGTATTAGAACAGCCGCGAGTGCAAACATACCTATACATTAAAGGAAACACTTAACTGTGTAATATAATTTTTCTCAACAAACCCCCAATTCATTTGAAGTTTAAGTATCAATTGGTTAGAGATATACTCGCTAATATATATATATATATATATATATATATATATATATATATATATATATATATATATTTATATATATATGTATATATATATATATATATATAAGTATAAATATATATATATATATATATATATATATATATATATATATATATATATATATATATATATATATATATATATATATATATATATATATATATATATATATTTAAATACATACGCGTCTGTTAGAAACATATTGTATTGCATTTTTGATTTTCAAATATTGAACATATGAATATACTACATGAATATACTGATGATACATGAATATAAATAAAATTATTAAACTAAACTGCAACATGAAACGCCTTTATCAACATGAGGAAGTTTTTACCTAAAATTTTAAATATATTTCATTTTTAAACATCATTGAATAAATGTATGTTGATCAATGTATATTACAGTGTGATAATAATATAATATAACTGATGTACGTATATTTACATGCTCTAATAAAAGACCAGAACTAATTGATTATATTTGTTACCAAATCTTCCCAAAGAATAACTTCTGGAGTATTTCCTGGAATCGATTACGACAATCCTTACAATGAATGTGTGAAAGTTTGGCTACTATGATGTCTTGCTGTTGAGGTACTTAGTAACAGACGATGTAAGGAAACTTGAAAATATAAAGACAATTTCTGAAAATCATTGAAATTCATTGTAACATGTTCATATAAGAAAGTAAAATATAGTTTTTATTGGAATAATGGTTTATGATACAATCAAACAAGAAAAATTATTGCAGATTCAAAAATATCTACTATTCTTCGAATTTGAATTAACACTCGCCATAATGGTGATTGTCAGAAACATGTCAAAACACTTATACTCAAGTGTTGGAACTTTGGGTTATGGGATCGTGAAATTAAACACACTATTACACTTCTGAATTAAAATAATATGTCTTTATTATTTCGTTCTGGAAATCTGCTTTGAGAGCAACATCTTTACAGTTAAGAGATGTGTTACAGACTTCATTTAAAGCAACTTAGGTATTTTTCATATATCGATTATTATACGTGCGCATCAGGCACTTGCTGACTAATATAAACAATGTCTGAAGGGTATAACAAGAACTCACATACATCGTCTAAGATAAACATTCTACTATTTCAAAGTAATATAGTACAGTCAACATTCGGAATCTTTTCTTCAACTCAATATTAATTTTTGGTATTCCAACATCAAGAATAATAGATAACTGCTTCGAGCTAATTCAATATCATCAGTTAAATGCTAATTTCTGTAGAAAATTATTAGATGGTTTCCAAAGGTCAAATAAGTATTGTATATGTATCCGGAGATGCCTAATTGAGTCCCAAAATTTATAATCCGTCTTAATGATAGCCGAACTGAGTCCCGGAGTTAGGTAAATTGAGTCCCGGGCCTACCTGAGCTTGCACAGTAGGGGTTCGTAATCTGTTCGTAGAATGTTAAAACTAAAATTCATATTATATCATATAATTTTATACAATTTACGAATATTTACAATAATATACCTATACCTAATAACATGCTAAATATTCGTTTATTTAATTATTCTGAATTTTTCTCCTATAATTTTAAGAAATTCAAATTTTGATATTGAGTTACAATTTAATTTTAAAATTTGTTCATTTAGAAAATTTTTATTTTTGAGAGTGTGTGAAGAATAAACTTTTTTTATATTTTTTTGAATGCTTCTAATTTTTATATAAGTGTCACTTTGAAAATCTATTAACACTGTTAAATATTGGAATATATGTGGATGGGCGAAATAAAATAAAGAATTAAACCTTGCATGAAAGCTCTCGCATGCATTCGTCGTCCGTTGTAAACTGCTCGTCTTCTCCGCCTATATTTCTGGTGGAAACCTAGCCGATTCTGAAATATAATTATCGACCAGATAGTCCGCAAATTCCACAACTTTAGAATTCTGTGGTTGTATTGAAGATAAATCTTCAACAAAACAATCTCATACATCTTCTGGGTTGAGAAATGGCATTGCAAAGCAGTACGTTAAATATTTACCCACGTCGCTGTCTTTGTCTTTGTATAAGATAATAAGCCTAGTGCTTGAATTTTGCGCCACCTTGAAAAATTTTTTAAATTTATTTCATCTAAGATTTGCAAAATATTTAATGTCAAATAAAAGTACTTACCAAGAATGTCCTAAATGAAAACGGCAGCCCTTCAATGAAACATCACTCCAAACCTCAGTAACACTTTGATGAATTGCTTCTTCAAAATCAGCAAATACTTTTCGTAAAGTAAGTATTTTATTGCATTTGCCAATTTCTTCAACCAGATGTTTCAGTGCCAGTGTGTATGTATTTTTTCGTTTATTTGGCAATAAAAAGAAAACCAATGGTATGTAATGGTCGTCTTTTAAACCATGAATGGAGAACATTTACAGAAAGAACTTCGGACAGTATTCAAAAGTTCCATCTATATAAATAGATTCTAAATCTGCTAAAAATTCTAGGTTGGTCATGCAGGAAAACATAATTATCTGATTTTCTACATCGTTTACCATTAGGAACTCTTCGCCTGTATTGGTTTTCACTGGGAATGTTTTTAATATTGCATGAGTTTCTTCCATATTTTTTGGCAATTTAGGCAAAACAGATCGTCGAGCATTATACATATTTTTTCTGACCAATCTCACATCCTCGGTTGTCAAGGTATTAATATCGCCATTTCGTAACTCCTTATGTATAATTTTCATCGGGCGTTCACTAACATCTTCTATGGCCTTTCGCTTTAAAGAGTTACTTAAAATTTTGCGATTAAGTACCTCTTCGTTTACTGTATGGTTGTGGTTATCCATAATTTCTGTTACTATGTTGTCAGCACCTTCAGTTTTTAAAAATGCCTTGCATTTTTCTTTTGTCTGTGCACAACAAATCCAACGTTTGGCATTATTTTTTAACATCTTATGGAAACGATATTTGAAGCCATCCAACACAATCAGTTGTTTCCCTCTTTCACTTAGTACAACTCTCACAGAACTCATTTTGACAAACTAACTAACACCGAATAGGTAGGTACAAATTAAACAAACTATATTAAACATTTTGTAGAAAACCCTTTTCATATATGATATCCATAGATGTCTAACCAATGAAATCCTTCGTTCATAGGTAATAAAAATATTATTTGGTATAGAGATTTAAAAAGTAATTAGGAATTCCCGAAATATGCATATCAGGAGGATTAGAAGGATTAGAAAGATTTAAGTGACCCGGGACTCAATTGGACCATCTAAATTTCTTGACCCTTCTCAATTCAGGTAGACGGGACTCAATTTACCTTTGCCCTGTGTATCACATGTAAATAAAAAGTTAATTACTTTGTTGGATTTAACGTTCAATGCATCCTTTTTATTCTATGATCGGAGATTCAAATGGCTTGGGACACGAAGAAATTTATTAGTTGATCTTTTACAGAGAAGATTTTTTATTTACAGTTTATTAAAGTTGGTTGATTGTTTTGGAGGAATTATCGGATGAGATCTGAAGTAATCGTTTGCAAGAGAAATGTCTTCTAAGTATGTATTTTTTCATTGAAAGAATGAAACAAAACATTACATATATTCATTCTCAAGTTTTCTGCGTGATAGACTAAGATTCATAAGATAATTTGTTCTAGATGTGCTATTGTGAAATATTTCACGAAATTCCGCTTGACAAACTGAAATTTATCAGGCGCAAAAGGTTAGGACAGTCAATTATACCATTCAAAATCTTAAACAACATACACACTTCTGCCACTCCTGACCGTGATATCAAGGTATCGAATTTTCTGTATAAAAAGCTTACACTCAAAAACGATACTCAGTTCCTGACAGCTATATGTCTCGAAGAACTTCCTTCGGATCCTCTCTAGAGGACTTACATCATAACCATAAAATGGACTGCAAATACAGGAACCATATTATATTAAAGAGACTGAACCAACCAGCGCTAAATATAAAATCTTACCATTAATCCAAGCATTCGACGTGATTTATTTTTAACAGCCTCAATATAATCTAGAGTAGAACAAGCACATAGTCGGATTAAGAATAAATAGGAGAGTGTTGGTACGGCAGGTGAGGTACTCGCGTGCGTGTTGGTTGTGGGTGGATTGAGTAGCTTTCTTGCGTACTACACTAATTGTATGTCAAAATGACGGACATGATCGAAATGAAAAGAAAGTTCGAATGTATACAAACTAAAATGACATCTATTGAAAACAAGCTAGAAGATACTACGAAGGAAATGATAAAATTGAGAAAGGAGAACCAGTGTTTGCAACAGCAGATGAAAAAACAGGACGACAGAATCGAAGTAATGGAGCGTGAAATGAAAAGAAAAAATCTGATAATACAAGGAATCGAAGATATTGAGGAAGACTAAGCTGATGATGTCAAAACAAAAGTTGAATTGATATTGAAGAAAGCGAATATTAAACTGAATTTAGAGAACGAGACGAGCGAGGTACGGAAGATAGGAACGTTTGAGGCCAATAAAAAAAGACCACTACTCATCAGATTTTCAAAGTTTGAAAAAAAGATGGAAATTATCAAAATGGCGAAGAATCTGAAGGGCACAAATATATGGATAAATGACGATTTTTCAAAGAAAGTCCAGGAGGATAGAAAACAGCTGATACTTCACTTGAAGATAGCAAGGGCAGATGGAAGAAAGGCTTTCCTTAAATACGACAAATTAATTGAGGATGAAGAGGTTTATGACAGGCACAGCTTTGAAGAAGGGGATGAAAGCGAGGAAGAAGCAGAAAAGAGAGGCAAAAGAATAGTAGCTGACAGATCACCAGAAACAGGAAGCGAATGGAAACAAACAAGGAAACTAGTTAGAATGAGGCAAAAAAACTACTTAAGGAGGGAATAGAAGAAATTCGAAAGGAGTAAAAGATTGGAAATTAACAGGAAGATAGGCATAGACATATAGAGGAAAATAGGAAAAGAACTGTAAATTCGATAGTTATATTAATGATACTCAGGTTGTGAGTGGAAAATGCATTTATAATGTTAGTAATGAGAGTAGGGTTGTTGGGGGATAAAAGGAGTGGTGCTGATGTTAGTGGTAATAAGGGGAACTATGGAAACACAAATATAATGAACAGAATAAATAAAAAAAATTGTGAAAATAAAAACAAAAATAATATAAGTATAATGGAGAGGATAAAAATAACAGTAGACTTAAAAAAAAGGGAAAAAAAGGAATTAAATAAAAGTACGTACTTGGAACGTCAGAACCATGTTGTTGCCTGGCAAAATAATGGCATTGGGGACTTACTAAGAAATTACAGAATAGACATAGCAGCACTACAGGAGATAAGATGGAAAGGTCAAGGGATTCTAGAAAAAGATGACTTTAGTTTTTATTATTCAGGGAACAAAAATTAAGGACAATATGGGGTAGGTTTCATAATAAGGGATAATTTACGAAATTATTTATTGGGGTTCAGACCAATAAGTGAACGAGTGGTATGTCTGAGGATATAAGCAAAACCAAAACCGAAAGTGCAGACAAGGAGGAGAAGGATAATATAAATGACAAAATCGAAGAAAAAATGGAAAGACCGAAAGAAGTTCGTTCGGAATTTTGTTAATTGGCGACTTTAATGCGCAAATAAGGAAAGAGGAATACTTAGGAAGAGTGGCAGGAAAACACGCAGTTCATGAGAAAACAAACTACAATGGGCTACGCCTATGCAATTTGGCGGAAAGGCTAAACATGATAATAAATAGTACCAAATTCGCCCATTCAAGAAAGTACAAGATAACATGGAAATCGCCAGATCACAGATACGGTACACAAATAGATCACGTGCTTATTAATAGAAAAAGCAGTCGTTGGTGAAAGATATACGAACATACAGAGTTGCCAATGCCGACTCGGATTACTACTTGGTAACGGCCACAATCAAGAAAAAAATAAAAGAAATATTAACTCTTTAAAAACAATCCGAATTGAATGGGATATAGTGTCGAGAAACGGTTAGAGCAAAGGGAGATGCAAGGAGGAAATGGATCAGCAGAATAACTCAGAAGACAGAGAAAGACATGAGAATATGAGAAAAAACTGTAACAAAGCAATAAAAAGAGCTAAAAGAGAATGGACAGATAATAGAATAAGAAAAGTAGAAAACGAAAGAAATAGTATAAACACAAAGGTTTTTTATAAACAAATAAATGAACAAAATAAAACATATAAAGGCAAATTAAGAGGCATAAGAAACAAAAACGATAAAGTGATACAAGAAGAAACGCAATATAAAATTATCAGGAAAGAATATTTCGAAGAACTGTTAACAGAGGCAGCTACAGATAGAGTTGGAGAGAAAAGAAAAGGAAGAAGAAATCGAGGAGAACGCAACAGAAGAACCAACAAAAAGTGAAGTAATAGAAACCATTAAAAAAGTAAGAACGGGAAAGCACCAGGAAAAAACGAGATAAATATTGAATTGATAAAGTACGGTGGAGAAGAGATTCACGGAAGACTTTACCAACTGATAAGGAAAATATAGAGAGAAGAGAGAATGACTGAGGAATGGGAAGTTGGACAAATTGTAACCATTCATAAAAAAGGGGACCAACAGGAGTGAAAGAACTATAGAGGTATAACTCTTGTGAATGTGGCATATAGAATAGTCAGCAATAACACAGATGCATTTAGCTACAAGGGAAGTACACAACCGATGCCGTTCATACTATTAAGCAAATAAATAAAAAAACCTATGAATATGAAACTGAAATAGAAATGCTATTTATAGACTTCCAACAAGCATTCGATTCAGTCAAACGGAGTTAATTGATGGAAGGACTGAAAAAGTAGGGGATAGAAGCTAAGTTGAGAAGATTAATTGCAATGACTATGAATCAGTCAAAAGCGAGTAAACTTACAAGTAAAGGAGAAACAGAAGACTTTATAGTCAATAGAGGGATAAGATAATGTGATGGCCTCCCAACAACATTGTTCAATCTAGCCCTAGAGTATGTTATGTGAAAAGTGAATGAAGGGAATTTAAGAACGAGCGATGGCCAAATGGTCGCGTATGATGACGACATAGTCATAGTAACGAAGCGACAAGAAATAATGAAACCAATTCTACTAGAAATAACAACAGAAGGTGAGAGGATAATGAGATTTGGGTTACAGTGTGGAAACAAAATTATAAAAATGGGTAAATACGAATTTGAGGAAGTCGAAAAGTTCAAATATCTGGGAGTTACGATCAGCAATAACGGAAAACGAAGATCAGAAATAGAAGAAAAAATAATGGCAGTTAATAGGGCCTTCCATGCCAATAAGGAACAACTGATGAGTAAGTTATTAACAACGGCCACTAAACTCAAAATTTATTACACAATGATAAGACCGGTGATGATGTATGGAGCAGAAACGATGACAATGACAAAAAGAGAAGATGAGGAATTGAGAATAGTGGAACGAAGAATAATGAGAACAATCCTAGGACCAATTACAGTTGATGACAATGAATACAGGTAATGAATGAACTATGAAATACTGAGAGAAATGAAAGGCGAAGATATAGTGAAAATAATAAAGAAGCGAAGGGCAGAATGGCTTGGTCATGTATGGAGAAGAGGAGGGGATGCAGTGGTCTGCTCAGTGCTGCAGTGGAAACCAGGAGGTAAAAGAAGGCGTGGAAGACCCGGATCTAAGTGGATGAAAGAAGTGGAGGTGGACTTAAGAGCGACAGGAGTCGCTAGATGGAAAGAAAAAGCTGAGGCAATGACTCTATGGAAAAAAATAAGCGAGAAATTATAGGAATGATGGGGATTGATTCACCCCAGGAAGCGTATCTAGAAAGCATTTATGCGGCGCAATCCCACTAGGGGTGTTTAGCCATTGTTTATTAATATTATTGTTATATATAAGTTTTACGTCCAGCAGAATACCAAGATTTTTTCGAATCGTGTTCACTCATGAAACTTTATCATCCATAAACTGATAATGGTGATTGGTAAATTATATTGATCTTTGGAATATTTTTGAATAACACTCAACAGAATATATGTACAAATGGTTTAAAATGGCCCATACGAAAAATCATCATACAAGTTGTCATTGACACATCAGATTTCCATATCATCAGAAATAGCATATATTTTTTCATAGAGAAGACTTGGTGCCATTAATGAAAATATTAAATAAAAAGGGCCTAAGTGAAATTTCTGAGTAACCCCCGATTTTGCATCAATTACGTTAGAACTTTAATTTTTATATCCGACTATCAGCCAAGATAGCATAGAACCAGAAATAACAGTTCCATCCCACTTCATCAATATGAAGCTGTTATTCGCACTATTAAGAGCATTGGTGAAGTAATTGTAAATTGTATCCTATTCTTCCGGAATACTCTGTAATTTCCAATTTCATTGTTAGGTATTGCTAGTTTTGTGAAACTTACCCAAATCCAGAGAAATATTGAAAAAGGTACACAAAGGTGCTGCCAAAGTGTTAACACATTTCTTGAAACCAACATTACCTATTCCGTCAGGTAATACATTTTCCTAACATTAACAAAGCGATGACCTTTATAATAATTCAGGTTTCAAGCGAGTTATAGCTGCATACACTCCGAAATCTGGCATTTACTAACATGTATTGTACCTACTATCTTTGTAGTCGTATTTTATCTAAAAATACATACTATTGCAGTGTATCGAAGAAACGCAGTCAGGTGCAAGAGTAGTTTTTCTATCTGTTTTAGACCTGCATGACCATGATTTTGGTACATATCGGCATCTCCAGCGGCTCCCATCAAGTCGAATTTGATGAAATTTGGTACCATGGATTCTTGTCATTGCAGAACGATACTATCAACATTTTTCCAACTGCCACCATTTTTACGAAGATATTTCTTTTTTCGTGGTTTGTAAAAATTGCCGAACTCCACAGCTTGTGCAGATTGAGTTAGAGAGTTGAAGTTTGGTACGTACATTGGGAATATGTTGACTCAAAATGCTTTTTTTGTTTCAACTCTTTTGCTCAAACGCGCTGCATTTCGTGGTGAATTCCATTATAATCGCATCTCGATCTACTATCAGTACGCGATTCACTTCGCGAATTTTTTGTTCACTTAGAGGGTTGAAATTTTGCACTTCGCAAATTTTTTTTTAGAAAAAATTTTTTTTCAATTCTTTTCGCATCTCGACGAGATGCATTTAGCGAGCAAAATACGACCTTAGTGATGGAGCTCTGTTGCTCACGCCTTTTTTTGTTTTACTGGTGCTACAGCTTTTTCAGTGCTGAATACTCCACAAACAAATTCACAATTATTTGGCAATCAGAAGTGGATATATTATTTATTTCCTCGTTACTAGTAACACTTTTATCAGTCCTTTCAAAAGTAATATAATTGCCAAAACCTTTGGATCTGAATTAATCAAAGTTGGCTATATGTAGTGACAGTGACAAGTTCCTTATGTCTATGGTTTCTTATAATTAATTGCATTATTAACACTTGGGTGTCGTAAAATACAGTTAATTAATTAAATATTTATTAATAAAATGGATGGCGACACGTACAATCTTTGTTCCTTTTGTACAGAATGTGAGCATATTAAAGTTTATCATAAAAATGTAAAGTATTTTACTGATTTGGTGAAAAATTCTGGCCTTAAACCTGAACAAGAAGATCTATTCAAGAACATGAGCCATATTCTTTGTGAAACTATTCCATATTGCACCCATAAATCCTGTGTGGAAAAAAAAACAAAATGGTGTCGAAGTATTACTATTATTTCATGAAGCATAGACATTTAATGAAAAAAACATCGGATCCTTACCTTACTCGCCATTCAGGAGAAAAGACGTGGAAAAGGAATATCTAATACATTTGAAATTTGTAACAGATAATAACATGTACCTACCTATAATTAAGTTATAAATGAATATCTATCAAAAATATTTTACGCCACTTATTAGTTTCCCCCTAGGCAGGGAAATTTCCGAAGAAATTACGTTATTGTCATAGCAATATGTCAAAATGCAGGCATCTGATTGGCTAGAATTAACTGGTTTAAAATTTTCTCTGTAATTTTCGATAAATGCATTCCGTTTACAAGGGATTTTTGACAGGAGGGAAATATGTATTCGCTGTAATTTTGCGATAATTGCATTCCATTTATATGGAATTTTTGACAGGAGAGAAATATTCGCTGTGATTTTGCGATAACTGCATTCCATTTACATGGGATTTTTGACAGGAGGGAAATATTCGCTGTGATTTCGGGATAATTGCATTCCATTCACATAGGATTTTTGACAGGAGGGAAATATTCATTCGAACAATGAGTTTTAGTTTCAGTTGTTTATTGGGTAGGTGTAAAAAAATAAAGAATACATATCACATTTCCCTGACTAGATGAATTATTTCATATTTTATCAAAACAAATTTTTATAAAAAAAGAAAACTGGCTCTGATTAGAGATATTACAATCATATTTTTTTCTTTAAATTTTAGTGATAAACTACAACCTTCTTGTTTCAAAAAAATATTGGTGTCATAACAGTAAATTCTTTTCTCAGTGTAGGCAACGATTAAAAAGGGTGCACATTATTCACAGTCGGCGCCTCCCTCGCATCTTACCACCCCGTATAATGACCTTCATAGCCCTATGGTAAATTCGCCACAGGTATTTGTAGAGTGTAGCTTTTGTGATTTTTGCCGGAATTGACACTATGTTAGTATAACTTGGCATAGTGTTAAAGATTCCTTCGTAGACATATGAGCGGTTCACACTGAGAGTTATTAATTTCCTATCCTTGAAGTGGTTAATGTTTTCTGCGGCTTTTCAATGATTGCGTTTTGTTATTCATATATAGCTGTTTTGAATATAAGTAGAGTAGAAGTCTAGATTTTGCGTTCTTAGGTTGAAAAGAATTGCAACATTTTTATTATTCACAACCATTGTGTTAGGAAATGAGAAATTATTGGTGTTGGGGCACATATAGCAGGATACTCGGATTATTTTATAATTTTTATTCCAATTTCCTTATTCCAATTTGTTTCGAATGGGCGGCTAGAGCCAACAAATATGGTGTACATACTTTTCAGGATTATTTTGGAAATTGGTATACATTTCCTAGAAAACACTGGTTATTGAGAAGGGTTGAACTTTTCCCTCAATATTAGTTCTCTTGTGAATATATCATGCAGATGGAAGTATATGCAACACTGATACATCAACTCTTTTAATATTGGTTGCTATAAAAATAAATACATAGTTATATTTCTAAAATACAGGCGTTTTGATATGTTTTCTCAAAGTTCCGTTTAATGAAGAAACTATCGTTCTTGCGTTGTTCACCGCAAACAACGCAAACCTTATTGAAATGAATTTTGATTGCTTCATCTTCATTCTCATCAATTATAATGGGCGCAGGTTTATTATTAGATGAAATAACGATTACATTAACGAACGTTTGTCAATTAATTAGGATCATAAGATTTGAAGAACATTCAGTAATTTTTCATTACTGATAATTGAATAAATTATTGGGACATGGCTCCCTTCATCAGTAATAGAGAAATACACATAAATTTTGACATTTTTCATAAGTAGCACAAATTAAGCATAATATGGAAGATTTATCCATATAAAAAATTCATTTGAGAATTTCGGGTCAGAATTACACTAGTCTTTCCCAGGGTTTCATGCACTGGCAGGTAACAGCCCAGTAGGCACGCGCACGTCAAAATGACGTCAAAATCAGGTGATTACTGGTCAATAGACGACAGTCGACCACTTATCGACGACATTTTGACGTCTGTTAATTGACCAGTTTTTGACGTCATTCAATCACGTCATATTGTCGACTTTTTTAGGTCATGTATTATTTTATGTCTTCAGCGAGGCTGCGCGCGTATTTCTTTTTCATTGTCTCCATCCATCTTGAATCTGACCGGCGTGTATTAATGGTGTATTTGTCTTGTCCTTTGGTATTGCGGCATTATTATTATTGTTGAGTTTTTCACTGTGTTAATAATATTGTGAATAAAAGAACAGTAATTTCCTGGTGAGTTTTTCCTTTTTGTGGTCCAGGATTCTGCTTATTTGTGTGGTGTGTGGGTAAGTACCTAGAGTAGCTATTTTATTAATGAGTTTCGTAAATTGGCTGGAAAGTTTATTATAATAAGGGTGACCATATGTACTCATTTTAATAGGACAGTACTTACTTTTTGCATGCTGTCCTATTGTACTTAAAAGGTTCATCAAGTACACCTAAATGTACTACTTTTTAGGACAGTAATTTAAAATCGACTCGAGTGGAACGTAACGTAGTTCTTAGTTACTTGTACCTAAATTCATCGCGTCGGTCAGTTTTTTTTGAGAAGAAAAGTTTTATGGAACGATATTTTGTGTTCATGTGAGGCTTTTAAAGATTATATTGGTCCAGTATTGAATGAAGATGAACTGTTTGATGGAGTGAGTCTCATACAAAACTACCTCACAGAAGATAAAATTTTCTATTGGAATTCAAAAAACATTCGCACTGAAGAGCGGTGGCTTGAAACATTCAAATTTATACAAGAAATTGGGTCAAGTCAAAATAATTTCAAAAATTTGCAGATCTTATGTAAGTTCATTTTTTGTTTTCCTGGCACAAGTGCATCGATTGAGAGACTATTTTCCAACATTAATAATTATTGGAGCTCAGAAAAATCACGAATGTTAATACCTACTCTCGAAGCTGTGATGAAAGTTTACACAAACTTTAACGAAACCTGTAACGAAATGTTCCAGTTTCTGCAGGCCAGTCCGCAAATTCTAAAGGCGATTTTGGGTTCCCAAAAGTACGACTGGCACAAACATGATGCGAGGCGTGATGATGTAGTTGCAGGCCCATCCAGGGAAAATTAACTACATACACATTCTACGTACATAATCTTGTTTTTCATTAGAAGAAATTATATGTTAATTTATTTTCTTATATTTTATAATAATTCATTTTTGTATTTTGTTCCTTGATTAAAATGTAATAAAATGATTACGTTTATTTCATTCATATTTCTTTTTACCCTTCATAACGACAAGAATCTCTCACCTTTTTTATCAATTACAATTTTTGTACTTTTTTTTCCTAAGAAAAATATGGTCACCCTAATTATAATGCATGAGGTGCGGGTGCTGGGTGTTTTTGTAGAAATGGAAAGGGCTATGGTTATATATATATATATATATATATATATATATATATATATATATATATATATATATATATATTTGTATATGTAAATAATTTTGATTATTTAAGGTATATGTGCAGCACGTGTTCTTGGTTCTTCGCTGCAATGCAAATCCAAAATCCATTCTAGAAAATTAGATTAAACCTATAATCTAATCAGATCTCAGAGCAATTATATTTAATTAGATTAGGTTTAATTAATTTTGATCTGGTACTTTGATTGGTATTTGATTTGCATTTTATCAAAGATCTGCTACCAAGGTGCTATAAATATTAAGACCCAATTTTTATTTGTAGGTAGTTATATTTGCTTGCCAATTGTATTGCCTATTTCATAATGACGTATGTGGGAGCAGAATTCTCAGAAAATGATACAGTTGGTTTGGTGCATTGTTCCTGGTTTTCTCCGCTTAAGCATGAGGTTTTTTGGCCACCTTACAAAACTTCTTCCAGTTTTAACAAAGCTCTTATATCAGGAGAGGAACCTAATCAGAGAACTTGGAAACTTTCACACGTGAAGAGAAAATTTTTTGAATGTGGTGTGTTTTATATTTCATTAATTATATTTTTATCCTGCAAGATTATTTTTTCCTTTTATACTAATGCTTAGTGCATTTTTATAGATGATATTAATAAGGCTAAAAAAAACTGAAAAAATGTGAGGTGGCTTCAGATCTACAGTCATCTGACTTCTCTGATTCAGATAACATAATGAATAAGAAGAGAGTCCGACAAAACGCAAGACGGTGGTCCTCATCTAGTGATGACAGTGATGAGGTAAATTATGGACATTCACTGTGTAATCGACTTAAATCCACTAAACTTCCAAGGCCATTAGGATCACCACAGTTACCATTATCTGAACCATTGGCATTGCCTGATCAGCCCCCAATCATTATTGGTAACATTGTGAATAAAAGCATCATTATACTATTTTAAAAAATAAACTTTCTTCATTAGGATGTTCCACCTCCAAGCATGATGCTCCAATTCGACGTAGTCGGGATGCAGAACCTCCTATAAGAACTCCTGTTGGAAATGCCAGTACAAATATCAGTATATAAACCTTGCATATAACTAGTTTAATTTCATACAGGTCTGATCAAATATTCAAATTAATCGAAATTATTTGTGAAAAAAATTTCTACTAGTAGTAGGGACAACCCAAATTGGGGTCGGTCTAGATATTGAACTAACTTCTTACATTAACTATATATTCTATTATTTTAGGTTTAGGGGATATCTCTAAAGAAATTCGAAAATTAAGGGAAGAAGTGAAAGAAGTGAAAGTACTGTTGAAACAGTCGAGAAGTTTGGTAACTGCTTCTATACCAAATGATATGCCTGTGGTGTTGCCATTGAAAGATTATGCACAGTTCCTATTGTTAGAGGAATATTTGAGTTTACAAGAAAAAATTAACGACCTGGTAAATATTTACTAGCAGTAGGTGTATTAAAAATTTTATTTACTAAAGCATACCTATATTATAGGTTTCCCATTTAGCAAGTTTGGGTGGCACCGGCATGATAGGCTTAGTTAGTCGCATACTGCGGACAATACTGACGAACAAATTGTGAACTGAATTCAATTTTGCAGAACAAAGAAGTGAGAGATCTAATAAGAAGGCCCTTGGAACTACTCACCTGAGTTCAAATGTAATTCGTAAGTCTACAGATTATTTTGTTGCTTAAATTATCTATATCTCCAGAATCATGTATTTGTATTTCCATTAAAATATAAAAATATTAATAATGAAATATTCACTGACAAAAGTAAAACATAATAAGGATGTAAAATATATTGATATAAAAAAACTGGATTTGTAAGAGAATGGAAAAGGGTTACTTTCGAATATACCCTGTTGTATCTTTAAAGTTTTTCTGGGGTTAAATGGTAGATAGTTAAATAGGGTCAGATATTATTATTTTTTGTCACAGGTGCTGTACAGATTAAATCTCCTGCTGCTACCCAGATTGAAATTGAACTGGCAGTTAAGGTTTAGTTGAAACACGCTAGGCAGCGAATGCAGAGAACACCTCCTGTTCTTGTTCATAATTTTGATTGATAGTTAACAATATTTCCTATTTTGTATTACATTTTTAGTTGATATGTCTAAACGTAAGTTGAAAGAATTTGTGTGGCAAAGGCAAATGTATAGAAGGGTAACAGAAGCTGTAAACCAGTTTGTCAGAGATGGATCATCAGTTTCAAGTAATATTAATATTTTAACCAATTCCATTGTCAGTGAAGATGATAGCAAGCTTACTAAGGATATTTTTCTCACTTCAAATGTTGCAATTTTATCTTCTAGTGATACTGACATGATGAAAAAGACATATAAAGTGTACCAAATGTGAAGTCTGAGATTGACATTTGTGGTAAAAATGAAATACTTTCTAATAAATTAACACAATCGGCTTTAACTCATAAAATCTCACAAACTGCCTTAAGCGATCTTCTTTATTTGCTTTCTCCACTCCATCCTGAGCTACCCTTGGATAGCCGAACTTTACTATCTACCAATTCTAGTACCAATATCTCTAATCTAGAGAGTGGTCAATTTGTTTATTTTGGAATCAAAAATGGGCTGTATAAACTCAATTTCGACACTAACGTCGATGAGCTACAAACTTGGTTTTAATGTTGATGGTATTCCTTTGTTTAAGAGCTCAAAATTACAGTTGTGGCCAATTTTAGCCATAATTAAAAATAATCCATTTAGCAGCCCCTTTACAGTAACTATTTTTTGTGGTGACAGTAAGCCAAAGCCTCTTAATTCATTTCTTAAGCATTTCTTATTGATGAACTGAATGATTTGCTAGAAAATGGTTTTGTTAGTGAATCAAAAAAGAATTTTAAGAAGCAGGTTCATAGCTTCATATGTGACGCCCCTGCAAGAGCGTATTTAAAATGTATAAAATCCCACACAGGATATTGTTCCTGTGATAAATGCAAAGTGCATGGGGAATACTACAAAAATAAAGTAGTATTTGAGAGTTTACAGTGCCATAAACGTACAAATGAATCTTTTCGTCAACAATTGGATGAAGAACATCACATTTCTCGCTCTCCACTAATTGATTTACCTATCGATTTAATCAAAACTTTTCCAACAGACTATATGCATAATATATGTTTGGGTATTATGAGAAAGCTATTGCATACTTGGATTGGAGGCCCGTTAAAAACCAAATTGCCACATCAAAAAGTCAAACTTATTTCAGAACATTTACTTGTTTATCGGAATTCAATGCCAATCGAGTTTAATAGAAAACCTCGGTCATTAGATGAATTGCAATATTGGAAAGCCACCGAGTTTAGAACTTTTTTAGTTTACTTAGGCCCTTGTGTTCTAAAAGATGTCGTAGATATTGCTGTTTATGAGAATTTTATTTTATTTAGTTTTTCAGTATCTATATTGTTGTGTAAAAAGCATATAACAAAATCTGGAATACAATTTGTTAGAAATGTAATAAACATTTTTATAAACAATTTAAAAGAGATTTACGGCTTAGAATTTATGGTATATAATGTTCATTTATTATCACATATCTGCAATGATGTAGAATTGTTTGGTGAACTTGACAACTTTTCTGCTTTTCCCTTCGAAAATTATTTGGGCCTTTTAAAATCCCTAATTAGTAAACGACCAACAAATCCTTTACAGCAAATACATCGAAGGCTTGTTGAACAGGATTTATTAATATCAAAGCCTAAATATGACTCGAAAGTTGTGAAAGTTCATAGTGAGCACACGGAAGGGCCGCTTATTCATCGTGAAAATCTTGAGTGGCACAAACAATTTTTAAAACTTTACTTTAATGGCATATGTTTATCGGTTGTAGATCACTCTAAAGCTGATTGTTATGCTTCAACTATTAAGCATAAAGTTGTTGAAATACACAATATTGTAAAATCTAATGATGGGATTTATATAATTGGAAAATAATTTCTCTGTTACTCAAATTTATATTCACGTCCTTATCCTTCAAGTGAATTAAATATATTTGTGGTAAAAAATCTATCAGAACTTAATGTTTGGTCCATTTCTGACATATATGGCAAGTGTATTGTTTCCACTTACAATGATAGTTTGGTAGCAATTCACCTCCTACATGTATTCATATGAATATATTTATGGGCCCCCTCAATATTTTGAATACATGTCGTTTTTTTTTTGTATAAAATGTTTTTATGTTTATTCTTTTTTGAGTCTATATTAAAAAGTGAGATATTTTAAATGCAGTTATGTATATGTAGGATTTATAATAATAATAATTTTTGTATATAATAATAATGTTTGTCTTATGTAACTTGTTATAATGTATTATTTGCTCAGTATATACACATAATAATAATTTTTTATGTTTGTGTGATTTTGTTTTTGTGATTTATTTGTAAGTTTTTGACATTTTACTTAATATTGTTGTATTTATTAATGGTTTTTGTAATATTTTCAATATTCGTGAAATAATTTTGTATTCTATTCTATTCAGTGGTTTTTATTGAATGTAAATTTGTGAAACCAAATCATGACGTGAAATTCACGTTAATTCAAGATGTAAAATTGACGTCATAAAATGACGTGAATTTCACGTCAGATATATCACGTCATCGGTCTGTGACATTAGGAGGTCATTTTCACGTCGTTTTGTCGTGATATGATCACGTCATATAGGGAGATAATTCACCAGAATATGACGTCGTTTTGACGAGGTTCTGCGGACTGGGAGGTGTATTTGTGCATATATGTTTGCAAAAAAAAGCTTTATAAATATAGCACGATTGGTGCATTCAAAAAATCTATAATTTGACGGCGAGTGGAGACGTGTCCAGGATGTACAAAAAAGTATTTATGAATCGGCATTAATGTCTTGCAAATCGAAAATGAAGCAGCAGATGTAACTGTTATGTTACTATTTTCAAATAACTGCTGATACTTAGCTATTAACGAAAATTCTCTCTGAAAATAAATCCCACTAGATATAAAATAATGTAGTGTATGAAATAATATCAACAATACTTCACAGCTATGTTTTGATTCAACTGAAAAATATTAAAAAGGAATTGAAACAATTGCTAAGTCTTTTTTTCAAGCGGCTATTAATATAAAAAAACTGAACCAATTTAAGCAAACATTTGTCAGCATAGGAATATGCTTAAATATTTTATTTCGTTGCTCTCACGACTATCTTTTCTGAAATTTTTTTATTAGAATATATTCCATCCTTATCAATCAAATCAATGAATATCCTTGGCAGTTCAATAGAATCGAAAATAATATGTTATATTTTAGTTATATTCAAGTGATTTGCCTTTATAAAGAAGAGAATCGATACAAAAATTTGGTAAATTAGAAATCCAAAGATGAGAAAGTTGAGAAATTCATTAACAATTATCTGATAATCAATTAATTGAGTGAACTGTATTTATTCCAATATGAGTCATTTTATTTACTGCCCTAAATATTGAGTTATATGCAATGAGAGGAAATTATTTCAGCTAAGAGGTTCCCAAACTTTTCCGTATCGCAGCGCCCTTTTCTAATTGAAATTTTTGCACCACGCCTGACCTTTATATATATTGGTAAAAACGAGAAAGATATAAAAGTAAATAGATGTTCATTTTAATTCTATAATATTTTTATTTTCAATTGAATAATTATAAAACTCATAATTTTTGTGATGAATGAGCTTTGAAATCATTGCACATTTTCTCAAAACGTGGAATTGAATATAAACGGCTGCCCTCATTTCTATTTCCAAGTTTATTTCGTTCTGTATTTACTTTTCATTACAGCGATCGCTGAAAACCCAGCTTTGCACAGATACGCCGTTGACAATTGAATCAAAGTTAGTCGGACTTTCTTCAGCAGAAGTAAATTCCGATGGAGCGCTAGTGTCCAATAGATCTTGAATCCATGCAAATCTATCAAAATTTTTTGTTTAATAATATTTTCCAAATCAGATGAATTGTTGTAATATATACCCTTCAAATATGGTTTTCATAACTTGAGGACGATGAAGTGTATTTGACGTCAAAAACTCCAGCAATATTGAAAAACAATTTTTGATATTATCTTCGTTGAATTTTTTCTCGATAGTTCCTTTATGCAAAATGATATTTTGTTGGGATGTACTCGAGCGTCGTGAGGACCTTTTGGATTGTGAAGATTATATGCTAAAACGAAAAAAAAGTTAGATGATGTATGCCCTTTCACGTGCACAGATTGTCAAAATGTAAAAAAAAATCGTTAAATAGAAATACTCGAGCGCGTCAGATATTGATAGTTTATACACGACACATGTCTCTGATAACGAAGGTAGGTTAATCTGCCGATTTGCATGGTGGGGGGTAACCATTAACCATACGAAGGGGTTGAAAATTGAAAAAAAAATTTTTCGAACGCGTCAGATTTTGAGAAGGGATGTTAAGTAAACCCTGAAGGATCTCCTATTTCAAAAACTGACGATTTGGACGGGACCAAAATTCATGCCGATATTCGAAAATGCAAAAAAGGTCTTAACATTTCCTTCAAAATTAAAAAGAAATTGTGAAATTTCCTTCAAAATAAAAAGCAACCGTGCTCGAGAATGTCCACGAGACGTTTTATTTTTGCAATTTTGTGAGTCTCCTATTTCCTTCTGCTACTCGTAAATCATCAGATTAGTGGAATGCATAGTCTTCTGCATGTAATCAACTCACCTTGCCTCAATCTGACGCGCGCGAGTTTTTTTACGATCGATTTTTGGAACGATTAATTATTTAAGTTTATGTTATTTGTTATTCTCTATAATACAAAATTTCCTTAACACTTTTATGTACTAAAATAAAAATCAATCAGCAATTTTATTACAATTCCTTCACTAATTAATCGAAAGGAACTTCGTTCCATTTGGGTGTCCCTTGACACCTCTCTTCTTTTTTAATTTTTTATTAATCTGATCGGCTGCCCTAGACGAACGCCTCCATATCAAGGGTTCATGTATGGTGGGGGTACTTAACAGGATGCAATGTTTCCCCCCATATGTTATTCTGCCGCGCTTGAGTAAATCCCAAAATCCCCGCTTGGGCTCCCCTACTATGCTCGAGAGTTTAGTTCATACAGGATCAAGAAATCATCCCGAAAATGTTAGTTATGCCAAAGGTTTTTATTCTATGAATTATGAGGCTTCTTTGATGTGTCGCGGCATCCGTTTTTTTATACTTTTTTATTGTTTCTGTCAGATTCTTCGTTATATGTATATTTCTTCCAACATTTTTGAATCTTCCTCTAATTTTATTCTTAAGCATCATTACACTATACTCATTTGAACTACTGATGGATAATTCCGGATGTGTTTGGAGAACTGTACTGTTTCTTGTTCACATATTCTTGGGTTTAGCTCTCTTGTTCTTGCTCTGTTTCTTTCTGTCGAAGTATCTCACAATATTCAAAATATGTGAGCATTTTATTTTTTTTTCCTCATAAACTTATGAACTAATGCTCATATACAAGAAAACTAATTTATGTATTGATCAAAGTTCTACTTGAACTTGTTATTTTTTCACTTCAGAAATACTGCATAGTAATCAGCATTCAGTTTTTTAAAATTAATAGCAGTTTCGACAATTATATTTCTTTTTGGATGAAGATTTCATACAGAGCTAAACAATCCCATTGTCCGTGAAGCAAGGTTTCACAATTTATAAAAGCTGGCCAACTAGGATCGAATATGACAACAGATTAAACGTAACTCATAAAACAAGGAATATAAAAAATGACTCGATGAGTAGGATTTATATTCTTATATGAACTTTTGTTCTCAACACCTTAAGTTAATTTGGAGGGAATGTGGAGGTGAGCAAAAGCATGAAAAAAACATGAAATTTCTAATTCAATGGGCGGTGGCCGAGGAAATAAGATGACATTAATAAATAATTTTTTTGCCAATATCGATTCGATTCAAGTATTCCACCATCTAGTTCAGTCAGCGAAAGCTGTCGACGTGCGCATAACCTCGAAAACTACGAAAAAATAAGAGATCTCTATTTAAAAATGACAGCAGTTTTAATATTACTAAAACGCTCTTCTTTGCATTTCACAAATAGGAATACAAACAGGACGAACCCAGAAACAGTATTCACAAATACACTAAATATGTCATGTTATACAATTCAATTATACAGTAGAAATATTTTATATAGGTACAAAAAAAAATATTGAACATATAATAAATTGGACAAAATGTTTCTTTACAAAGGTATTCAAAGAGTCAGAAAAAATATCAATGTCTATTATGTTTGAAATGGAGTTATAACTTTTCAAGCATCTGTGTAAAGGGGAATTCAAATAGTAATTTGTGTTGGGTATGGATGTATGAAAGAAATTATAATGGGGAGTGGTATATTGTGGAACATTGTAATGAATCAAGTCATTCATAGAGGACGATTGAAAGATACCATTTAACATTTTAAAAGAAAATTTGATGTCGGCAATAGCTCTTCTGTCAGCAAGACGAATCAAATTGAGCTTTCGACTTACGATATGATATTGTGACATGTTTTTAAAATATCTTTTGTTAGTATAATCAATGAATTTGTTCTGGATACTCTCTATTTGTTTTATATATATTATATAGCGGGGGTTCCAAATAGTTGAGGCGTAGCCTAGCAGACTATTTACTTAAGACATGAAGAGAGTACGCAAGGTATTATAATCTCTAAAAGAATAAGTTGTTCTCAGAATAAAACCTAGCAATTTGTTCGCTTTCTTAGATATGTATGAAATATGTTTACTAAAAGTCATTTTAGAATCCAAAATAATTCCCAAATCCTTCACTTCACTACAGGTGTGGAGATTATGATCCTGCATGGTATAATTATGGGTTATTAAATTAGAATTTCTACTAAAAGTCATCTGATGGCATTTGTCGAGGTTCAGGAAAAGGGCGTTATGTCTGCAGTATTCTAAAAATCTATCAAGGTCGCCTTGAATGAGCTTACAATCGTTTAAGTGTGGAACTGTATGAAATATTTTAAGATCATCAGCATACATAAGAAAATACGAGAATTTGAAGCACTCAGAAATGTCATTTATGTAAATATTGAATAGTAGAGGACCTAGATGTGAACCCTGAGATACACCCGACGTTATGTTAACTGATCTTGAAAGATAGTTACCAATACAAATGACCTGCATACTATTACTCACGTAAGACTGAAACCAACTCAATAGGGAGCCTGTCACACCGACATCAGCCAGCTTCTGTACCACTAATTTATGATCGATCTTATCGAAAGCTTTGCTAAAGTCGGTATAAACGGCATCCACTTGAATCCGGCTATTCAAACGTTTCAATATATATTCAGTATATTCGAATAAATTAGTTTCGACGGAGCGTTTTCTGACAAAGCCATGTTGTTGTATATTCAAAATGTGCATAACATCATGATAAAGATATTCGAAGATAATACTTTCAAATAATTTCGCCAATATACATAATTTGGACACTGGTCTATAATTCTGAGGTAACTGTTTCTGACCAGATTTATGAATTGGAACAATGAATGCCCTTTTCCAGGAATTTGGTAAACTCCCTGCATCTAAAGATTTGTTAAACAGAAGAAAGAGTGGAAATGACAAACTCTCTGCGCACATTTTAATGAAATTTGTTGGTAGTTCATCGGGACCAGGGCCCTTATTCGGAAGAGATAGTATTTTAGCTTTGATAACTTTTTCAGGTATGTGATAGTTACCTATATTTTGAGAGTTAAAGCGAGCAGATGCCCTACTTCCAAGTGTTTTCAAAGGTTCATTAAATGCTGATGAGAAATGATCAGCAAATACTTCATAAATAGCTTGACCATCTGTCACAATATCATCGTTAATGATTATAGATGTTATCCTATTGGAAGAGTTCTTTTTTGACTTTACATATTGCCAAAATTGCTTGGGATCGGATGATATATTTTTCTCACATGAATATATGTAATTTTTGTAGTCAATTTCTATCAAATACTTGGAACGTCCACGTAAGATTTTGAAGGTGAGATAATCCATGTCGTTATGGTATTTTTTCCATCTTGAGTGATACTTATTCTTCTCTCTAACCACCTTGATGGTGCCAACAGAAAACCAACTAGGGAATATTTTACATATAATTGGATTTCGAGGAACAAATTTATCCACAGCCACATTGATTTTAGAGTATAGAAGGTCAGTGGTCTCATCAACAGTTTTTCTCAGGAACATACCATGCCAATCAATGTCAGCAAAGAAATTGTTGATTAAGTCATAATTTGCCTTATTGAAGTTATATATATGAAATTTTTGTTCTAGATTTCGAGAGGAATCTATATGTGTTAATTCCAGAAGGAATTCAAGGGTAGTATGAAACTTATCCTCATGAACCAGAGGCGATTGGCATAATTGCAACTTCCTCAAGTAATCATAGTTGTTGAAGACAAGGTCAAGTGTATTTCCAGATGAATTAATGAAATGATTATGTTGAGTAAAATTACCAAAAGCGAGTGTATCGATTAACAAATTACTATATATATCAGTATAATTTCTAGGACTACAAAGATTATTGACTTGATCAAAATGCCATTGTATAGAGGGAATATTGAAGTCACCACAAATTACAATATTTACATTCGGATTGCTAGTAATGATATTTGTCAATTTCGAGCAAAAAGAACTCAAAGCTATATAACTAGATGGGGGTATATATACACAGCACAAATGAAATTTCATAGATTTTTTGTCACCTGTGTCACCTACTATTGTTACCCAAAGATCCTCTGCATCAGATGACCATTCTTCTTGTATGTGACTATTGATTGAGTTATTGACAGCAATTAATGTGCCACCTCCTTCCAATTTGGTACAAACTGAGGATGCTCGATCTCTACGATACATACTGTAATTTCCATAAAACACCTCGCTATCCAGCACACTATTGTTGAGCCATATTTCAGTGAAGCACACAATGTCATAGTCACAAAGCACTGTGCCAATGTATAGTGTTGATAACTTGGATTTTAAACCTCGGACATTCTGGTAATATACTGATAAAGCCATTGGTACAAACAACTCTATGAATATAGTTGGGTCCACAAAATGAAATTACTGTAGTTTCAAGATATCCCTTTCCTTTTCAATACCAATCACCTTCGATCGATCGTCTTTCCTCACTAGAATGTTTCCATTTCTCACCCAAACAAACTTGAAGTTCTTGCTTTTGGCTGCTTCCTTAGTATTCTTCAGCAGCAACTTTATCTTACTGGTGAGATGTTCATTAATGAACAGCTTCTTAGATATATTTTCAATAGCAATGCCAGAAGTATTGCTTTCACGCCTTTTGGTTGCAGCTAGAAAAGAATCTCTTTTATGCTTGTTCAACAGTTTAACTATAATGGGTTTCATCTGTTGTGCAGATGAGGGATGGGGGGCAACACGATACACGGTGTCTATGTCTGCCTCGACAATAGGACACTTGACATGCTCACCAATCCCATAAATAATGTCCAACAAATTTTCATTTCCTTTGAAGGGCACACCCTGTATCTTTAGGTTATTGGCTCGGGTCTGGTGCTCCAAGAGATCCACTCTGGTTTGTAGCTGGGATACTTCTACTTTCAAGTTAGCATTTTCTCGGTTCACCTTCTCCAATGACGCTATTTTCTCGTTCATTCTTTTCATAGCGGATTCGAAAGTGCTGATTTGATTGCTACATAAATTGACAGAGTCCATCACGTCCTCATATTTCTTATTCAGAGATCGTAGACTTCCTTGAATATCTTTCAATATCAATGTTACTGAAGAAGGTACAGACTCATCAATATCATTGCCCTCGGTTCCAATCACAATAGATGTGTTACATGTCACGTCCCTACAACTTGGGCACATCCAGTGCACTTTATGCATAAGAAATTTATTAAGATCTTGTCTATTAATATCTACACATTTACCGTGGTAAAACTTCCGGCAAGCACCTGTACATTGCTACCCAGGTGATTTATTGTTTATACCTGTAGTACATGACTCACAAACTGGCATCTTGAAGCAAAAAGAGTAATTCTTTTTTCTCACGTCGATTCGTCGGGAACCAGCGCAAGTGAACGATTAAAATCACACCTGTTTCCTTTCAATACACTACACTTTTGATTGTTAAATGTAATTATAAGGACTGGTAGACGTTTCACTAAATATTAATTTTCACCAAACTATCGGTATAATTCTTGCACAATATTTGCGAAAATTTCACGAAATTTGGACAAGTATTTCCACTGTATTAGGAACAATTATACGGAGCGATCAACAATGCGTACGATCAACTCGAATTCTTCGAAGATTATGTATAACTTCATGACTCTCTAATTTAATATCAGAGAGTTTGGGAGTAGAAAAATCCTTCAAAAAAACTGTTTTCAGCTTCATACACTCCTTAAAGTTAAAATTCTGAACTGTTGTTTTATTGATTTCCACATTCTGACTGGATTTATCTGAATTTTGATAGTTTAAAGCCTGAGCCACACATATCCGCACCGTGTCCGCACCGACACACGGCCGTGTCTCGGTGAATAATAGCCCCGTGCTTTCTTATGGGGCTGTCTTCACATCTCCGCACCGTGCCCGCACCGCGTCCGCACCGTGTCCGCACCGAGTCCGCACCGTGCGAGATAGTTCATGTTTTACTTTTTGACGGACACGGTGCGTTCTCCGATGGATTCTCGGCATATCATATGGTAGAAATGGAGACTAGAGCGTAGCTAGTGGGTGGGCAATTTTTCTGTTCGCCCTAGAAAAATCTATAGTATTGCACATTTTTTTACTGTCCAATCTTTAATTCTCAAGTTCGGCCATTCAAATAAAGACATGTTGTATTTTGTGCATATTTTATGTTGTTCTTACTATTGTATCCAATCCCATAAGTCTAGAAAAGATTGATTATAGACTAGAGAACAATACGGTCATCCGGTCTGGGATTCTTATATGGCACGTTTTTCTAAAGAGATGTTTTCTAACAGGATACCAGTAAACTCAATTTCAGATAGAGTTCACTGCAGGACACCGACCATATTATATTCCTATGACACCGACAAATACAATTACAAACCTAAATCGCTCTCAATCAGGGTGCTTTCGAATCAATGACGTTCAAAGTTCCACCCTCAATTCCCCCATTTTCATTCCAGTAGTTTTTTCTTATAAGAAGAAAAATCAACAAGGAGAGGACAGTTTTTTCTTTACATCTATATTGCGAGTATACTACGACGAAGAAAGAGTACTATATTGTTGTATAGTTCTTGTTTCCGAAGTTTGTGAATATTAGTCAATATAGTTTTTGTCAGTCCAGTTTGAAACTACTACCATTTTTTCAAACCTGATACTGTGCCCAATCAACAATTATCAAGGTAAGTTGTTTTTGTTTCCGCATACGTCTTTTTAGTGGTATAATGATGATTTGTTTATCTATTTATTAAATTAGGATGTTGGCATCAATAATAAATTAATAACTGAGATTGAATCACTTGGTGAAATATCATTAAGAATATTGTTTAAACTTCAGAATAAAAAGACACTTCGCTTAAGTTTCACTATTTTTAAATAATTAGGTACCGTATTCAACAGGAGAGTATTACAATCTAATTTTAAAATACAGACAATAGTAAATAGTGCAGTCACTTTAGCGATCAACCTCAGAATGAGAAATAATCAGTTGAATTTTTGTATATAGGTACCTTCATTTTGGTGTTCTTAAAGTTATCTCGAAAGTCTCATATAATCTCTTGTCTGCGTCTTAATTTGCATTATATATCAATCAAAATTTATTTTTTAATAACATTCTACAAATTTTTCTGATTCCGACCGCGCTCGTAGTACGGCCGTCATACGGCCGTGTGACGGAAATGTGTGGCTTTGAACTTCTTGGCCGACACACGGCCGTCTCTCGGTGCGGACACGGCGCGGACACGGTGCGGATATGTGTGGCCTGACCTTTATTCTGTTTCATTTACAACCCCAGATACCCTAGAAATCTTAGCTCATTTGGTCTGATGGAGATGCCATAATGTACCAAGCAAAAAAAATACATAGTACGAAATCTTTACGCAGGAAGTAGAAAACCTAATCCAAAATCTCTCTGTCGACTCTTGATAGAGTGTTTATTATTTTTGAGGAAAATTAGACTAAACATTTTCCAAAACAATCATTCTTTTAGAACGAATGTTTCGCAATCATTAATAAATGAGGTTCAGGTTCAGTGAGAAAAAATGAATCCTGTATACTTACTCCTCGTATTTTTCGCGCAAAATGCATCGCGTCGAGATACGCGATTATAACGGATAGAATTATATTATTAGTTGAAAAAAAAGTTGAAACCAACGAAGGAACGTATTTCAACATCAACATAATCCACGCACAAAATTTCAACCCACTATTGTGAAAAAAAATTCGCGAAGAACATCGCGTACTGATAACAGATCGATATGCAATTCGAGCGGAATAGTCACTACGAAATGCAGTGCGTTTGAGAAAAAGAAATGAAACAAAAAGAGGATTTCAAGTCAACATAATCTCAATGTATGTACCAAACTTCAACCCTCTAACTCATTCTGCAGAAGCTGTGGAGTTCGGCAATTTTTCTAAAACCACGAAAAGAGGACTAAATAGCGGCGGTTGGAAAAATTCAACCAAATTCATAGTTTATTTCTGTAACGAGAAGAATTCCAGTAACATTTCATATATATATATATATATATATATATATATATATATATATAAACTCTTGATAATTATTAGCAATAACAGGCTGGTTGAATCTTAAAAAACTCGATTTTAATAAAAAATTGACGTTTCACTAAGATATTCGTATGTGAAATTTCTTTGACATTTATTGATTTAAAAAATTGAAAAGACAGGGCTGCTTTGTATATGCTATTCAGTCTAATATTAATATTCAAAATTGTTATCATTAGATGGTAAGGGAAACCAAAGAAACCTTTACCTACGTAATGTTTGAAAATAATAATAATAGGGTACTATTTATCTAACAACAAAGAAATTAGTCATGGGAAAACATCAAAGAAGTGGAGTAGAATTATCGGTATAGCACGCTTATATGGAAGCAGCCGTTGACACGTGTTTCGGACTCTTTGGTCCTCATCAGAACGGCGTAGCCAAGTATTGGATTGAAAATTTGAAGATGAAAATAGTACAACAAACAAAATCCTCAGATACGGAAGATAATCACACAATTGTGGTTTATTGTTTGAACTCTCCGGTATGGGAGATTTGGTCAAACTTTGCCACGGAGGCGATTAATGCTATCCGCGAGATCTAAGAACGAGTAAATAAACAATAACAATGAAATTAGTTGCTGGAAAATATTAAATCGGTAGAGCAAAATTATCGGAATAGTTTGTTTATATGGAAGTAGCCGTTTTTAATGAAATTTTTTATTTATTTAGAATTTCAAATCTTTTAAAAAAGGTACTCACAGTTTATAATGAAGTTTAAACCTCTCAGCTTAGGTTTACGATCATTGCCATATTTTCAGCTTGCAATATTTAATTATTTATTCGAATTGTTGTTGCCTGTGATCTATTTTTAAACTCTTGATAATTATTAGCAATAACAGGCTGGTTGAATCTTAAAAAACTCGATTTTATTAAAAAATTGACGTTTCACTACGATATTCGTAATTGAAATTTCTTTGACATTTATTGATTTAAGAAATTGAAAAGACAGGGCTGCTTTGTATATGCTATTCAGTCTAATATTAATATTCAAAATTGTTATCATTAGATGGTAAGGGAAACCAAAGAAACCTTTACCTACGTAATGTTTGAAAATAATAATAATAGGGTACTATTTATCTAACAACAAAGAAATTAGTCATGGGAAAACATTAAAGAAGTGGAGTAGAATTATCGGTATAGCACGCTTATATGGAAGCAGCCGTTGACACGTGTTTCGGACTCTTTGGTCCTCATCAGAACGGTGTAGCCAAGTATTGGATTGAAAATTTGAAGATGAAAATAGTACAACAAACAAAATCCTCAGATACGGAAGATAATCACACAATTGTGGTTTATTGTTTGAACTCTCCGGTATGGGAGATTTGGTCAAACTTTGCCACGGAGGCGATTAATGCTATCCGCGAGATCTAAGAACGAGTAAATAAACAATAACAATGAAATTAGTTGCTGGAAAATATTAAATAGGTAGAGCAAAATTATCGGAATAGTTTGTTTATATGGAAGTAGCCGTTTTTAATGAAATTTTTTATTTATTTAGAATTTCAAATCTTTTAAAAAAGGTACTTACAGTTTATAATAAAGTTTAAACCTCTCAGCTTAGGTTTAGGATCATTGCCATATTTTCAGCTTGCAATATTTAATTATTTATTCGAATTGTTGTTGCCTGTGATCTATTTTTAAACTCTTGATAATTATTAGCAATAACAGGCTGGTTGAATCTTAAAAAACTCGATTTTATTAAAAAATTGACGTTTCACTACGATATTCGTAATTGAAATTTCTTTGACATTTATTGATTTAAAAAATTGAAAAGACAGGGCTGCTCTGTATATGCTATTCAGTCTAATATTAATATTCAAAATTGTTATCATTAGATGGTAAGGGAAACCAAAGAAACATTTACCTACGTAATGTTTGAAAATAATAATAATAGGGTACTATTTATCTAACAACAAAGAAATTAGTCATGGGAAAACATTAAAGAAGTGGAGTAGAATTATCGGTATAGCACGCTTATATGGAAGCAGATTCAACCAGCCTGTTATTGCTAATAATTATCAAGAGTTTAAAAAAAGATCACAGGCAACAACAATTCGAATAAATATATATATAATATATATATATATATATATATATATATATATATATATATATATATATATATATATATATATATATATATATATATATATATATATATATATAGGGTGAATTTTATAACTGAGCTTTAGACGCATTTGAATACCTTGAAAGTTGGAGATTTGAAATTTGGCGCACAGCCATAGTCTGTAGTGAACTATCTTTCTGAATTAAAGTCATCCCAATGCTATTTCCGGTTATGCCGGAAGTCACTATCAACTTTCTTATTTCAAATAGAACTATATATTTTCATCATAGGCGTTGGACCTGCATGTTTTGCTACATGTTTCAACCAGGTTCTGTTAACTTAGTTGCTATGGTTACGGAGATATAATAAATTTTATGAAAAACTAGAGGCTTGTGGGGTTTCACTAGAAAAATCGTAACTGTCGAACGGCTCATGACAAGAAAACAAAAAGTACAGCGGACAATAGCCAACAAATTACGCTTTGTAATACATGATCTCAACTTGATGTTACTTTATGAAAAACGCTACAATCAATTTGTAAACTTGACTATATTCAAATAGCGATAATTCATTCTTTTCAGATAGAGAACCCCTATTTTCTCTACAAGGATCGATAGACTATTGGATTTAAAGAAAATGTTCTAGAATAACACATATGCCTATCGTGAAGAGTTTTTGCGTAAAAAACATTCTCTGAAAACTTATGGGTTTATTCAATCTTTTATTACCTGTAGGAGGCCAGTTGCTATTGCGACTGACACAAGTTCGATTATTTCTATTTAGCTTTATTATTGAATAGATAAAAATTCAAGAGAAAATTATAGATAAGAATACTCCAGACCGTACACCCATGAACTTTAATTTATGGAGACGTGTAAATAGGATTTGGCAGCGCCAATTACTCGTAGAATGAAAGTTTACAGCCAGACGAGATCAGACGGGGCTACTGGTGCTGCAGTCCAGTGAGTTTTCATTCTATTTTTGTTTTTTCGTTTGTTATAATAATATTTTGTTGAAGATTCCGAATACATAGTACATATTATTATCGAAAGAGTGTTGGGGGGGGGGGGGGGTGGGGGGGGGGGGGGGTGGGGGGGGGGGGGGGTGGGGGGGGGGGGGGGTGGGGGGGGGGGGGGGTGGGGGGGGGGGGGGGTGGGTTTAGAAATAGACTGGGCGTCAATTCGCGTTTGATTCCCAGATGAACCAATCAAAATATGATCTTCGTAAATATCCATGAGTGCATAATGCCCATCAGGTAGTTGATATCGTAATGAGTTGAAGCATTTGAATAATGCACAAATTTTCTCATATAACTTGTATAAAACTTCTTAAATAATGGCACATACTTACTTTTTTTCGAGTTGAAGATTCACCGTCCAAAACGGAATTATGAACGAAGGCATATTTCGATGTTTATTTCTCACTTCTCACATTATTAAACGAACATTTTGAAGAATCTCGCTTCGTCAAAATGACATATCAGATTGATAAAATCATTTCGAAGAATCTCTCCAAACTAACCGGTTAACACTGAAAAGTTCCTCGAAGTACACGTTAGAAGTACCTGTATATAAGTGGTACTTTGAAGAATTCTCCAAAATGACCGTTTTATATATATATATATATATATATATATATATATATATATATATATATAATATATTATAATATATTTATATAGGGTTCTATGAGAAATGAAAATAGTGAAGAAATTTTTTTTAGCACAGTCAATATGTGGGGTCCAATGAGGGGCATATTCCAAAATTATCTTTGAATATACAGAGGTGAACCAAACAACGAAAAATTGATACATATTCAAAAATTCTTATCGTTATCTTTCATCGCTTATGGATCGACAGGCCGCTAGATAGTCTTTTTTTATATTTTAGTGTAGATTAGGCTATAAGATCCAACATCAACAGAGCAGATCACTGTCCTCAATAATTACTCTATACCTAAAACTGACCGTTTCTGAGAAATTTCAAGAAATTAAAAGATACTGACCATAATTAAAAAATTGTTTACACCCTGTAACATGTAACGAGCTGCTCGTAAATGTATTCACTGCTTAGCTGAACACATAAAAGTTTTATTTCAATATTGTTCAGAGTGGTGAAAAAAATTGCATCAAAGTTTGGGATTATTTTTCATTGAATAACTTCTGAAAGTCCAATGGAACATCCTGTATATAATGGCACATTTTGATGCATAATTAGATTCCATTTGAAACTATATCAGGGTTCCCTATACCTATCTCTCATGATTTTTACGCAAAAGACGTTTTTATATTCTACTTATGAGTACTTTCTTCATCTTAAAAATTGAACATCCTGTATTGTAATTAAGAAGCATTTTTAAAATCTTTTTATTAAGGAACACGTGAATTTGCTAGAAGCACGAGTTTATATTTTTGCAAATACGGTGTATCTCAAGCAAAATGCAGGCACAAGTATAAACTCAAATTTATTGCCATTTCTAAACTTTTGAAACATTCTTGAAAATGAAGGAGATCACCTGTCTTAATTATTTAGATGGAAAATGTTAAATTGGCCCTGTTTGTTAGCAAATGTATTAGGCTTCATCGAAAAATAACTCCCAAAATAATATTATTATGGGGTCAATAAAAATTACATTTCAATACTACTGTTATCAAAGTTGCGATTTTTTATACCTATCCTACTATTTTTTTCAATAATAGTAGGCTTTGGCCTAGATGACGTTAGTTATTACTTTGAAAGAACAATTATTTGATATGTAAAATACTTAATCAAATCATTGTTATTGTGTAAAGTAGTTTGAAATTAGTATTTTATTGAAATTGTTAAATTTTGATTAGTTAAAATGGGACTTTACCCTAGTAGGCCAAGCTACAGAGATTTTTTCATGTAAAAAGTGTTAGAAGAACACCAGCTGCGCCATTGTTTGTGAAATAGTTCCATATGATATAGTGATATGTTTTTCACTCGACTTTATTATTTATAACTTTGTTATCAACAATTTTATGCAAAAAATTGCATTTTTTTTAGTTTTTTGCTTATAAAAATGAAACTATCAGAGTAATCGTGATGGTGTCAATAGACTAATTGTAGATGGAAAGACGAAGAAAATGAGAGGTCGGACGACTCGATCAGACCCTTAGTCGAAGGGAAAATCGGAAAAAACCGCCAAAAATGCAGTTTTTTCAAAAATTCTCAACTCGCTCATTTTTTGAGTTGTAGCGTAGATCCTCGGGCCAGTATTAGCTATTGATATAAACTTCATTTGTGCGAAGATCAAGAACTGTCCGATGCATAGTTTTTGATCTGTGGCCATTTGATTATGTTACTATACAATTTTCCAGCAGACCTGAATGCGACAGGTATGGTCCGATTTCAATTTACTAAAAATATTTTGAAAGTAGAATTCTCATAGTTCAAAACGTTCATCTTGGTTTTTCATAAAAACGCTGAGAAATATGTTAAATATAAAGCTGAACATGACAAAAAACGGCCGAGCGCGTGAGAGTAGTTGAAGAGTGGGGGTTTACAATTATTATCTGACAACGTTTAGAAATTACTGTCATGTTCAAAATGCCGACGCTTTCGAATGTCATACTTCTCTTTGCCTGCTGCTCTACCCTCACTCTTCAACTACTCTCACGCGCTCGGCCGTTTTTCGTCATGTTCAGCTTTATTTTTAACATATTTCTCAGCGTTCTCATGGAAAACCAAGATGAACGTTTTGAAATATAAGAATTCTACTTTCAAAATCTTTTTAGTAAATTGAAATTGGACCATACCTGTCCATTCAGGTCTGCTGGAAAATTGCATAGTAACATAATCAAATGGCCACAGGTCAAAATCTATGCATCGAACAGTTCCTGATCTTCGCACAAATGAAGTTTATATCAATAACTAATACTGGCCAGAGGATCTACGGTACAACTCAAAAAATAACTGAGTGAAGAATTTTTGAAAAAACTGCATTTTGGCTGGTTTTTTCCGGTTTTCTCTTAAACTAAGGGTCTGATCGAGTCGTCCGACCTATCATTTTCTTCGTCTCTTCATTTCCTACAATTAGTCTGTGGACGCCATCACGATTACTGTGATAGTTTCAACTTTATAAGCAAAAAACTAAAAAAAAACGCGATTTTCTGCATAAAATTGTTAATAACAAAGTTATAAATGATAAAGTCGAGTGAAAAACATATCACTATATCATATGGAACTATTTTACAAACAATGGCGCAACACTTTTTACACAAAATGCTCCCTACAAATCTCTGTAGCTTGGCCTATAGGAAGAACGAATTGATATGATTTTGATAATCGGTGAGTGTAATGAAAATTGCTTATTAGCGCCAAGAGTATATGCCCAACGCTATCCTAACAGGCGTCATCCTAATAAGCGTTCATTGGAAAAGTTGTTGCAGCTTTTTCGAAGAACAGGCAGTGCGTCTTATAATAAGCCAGAACGACAAAAACCGGTTACCGGAAATGAGGAAAACGAATATTTATTGATGGAATCTATGGTTGAAGACCCTCAGAAAAGTCAGCGAAAAATAAATGAAGCAACTGGAATAAGCAGACAGAGCATCCAAAGAATAATTAAAAACCACAAATTTCACCCTTATCACATTCAACTACATCAACAGCTTTTTGAAGAAGATTATGATCGACGACTGAATTTTTGTTTATGGGATTTAAAAAAGTTTGCTGATGACGAAAAGTTTTTTGAATATGTGCTTTTTTCCGATGAGTCATCTTTTCACAACAACGGATTAGTTAATAGACATAACTTTCACTACTACAGTGACGAAAACCCTAATATTGTTAGAACCCTTGATCAGCAGCACAAATGTGCTGTTAGCGTGTGGGGTGGAATGATTGGAACGCGAATAGTTGGTCCTTACTTTTTCGATGGTCCCTTGAACGGCGCCATGTTTCTCGAATTTATTACGGACACTGCCTATACTGTTGGAAACTATAACTCCTGATATTCGTCAAAGGATGTGGATACAGCTAGATTGTGCTCCTGCGCACTTTGATAGACGTGTTAGAAACGAGTTGAATCGACAATATCCAAATAGATGGATAGGACGAGGAGGTCCACAGAACTGGCCAGCCAGGTCTCCGGAACTAACAAGTCCCGACTATTTTTATGGGGATAAATCAAAAATATTGTTTACAATACACCGCCAACGACACCTCAGGATATGAAAATACGAATCAGAAGGGCGTTTCATTCCATACCGCAAAACATATTATTGAGAGTTCAGCACTCATTTCAAGAAAGAGTTCGCTTATGCATCGAGAAGAATGAAGAATTGAGCATTTGTTAAAATAATAATTCTTTTACCATTTACCTTCTCTTAAATTTTCAATAAAAAGAGTTCTGAAATGTTTTTAGCTTTTAATTACAATACAGGAGGTTCCATTTTTAAGATGAAGAAATTACTCATAAGTAGAATATGAAAACGTCTTTTGCGTGAAAATCATTATAGATAGGTATAGGGCAGCGTTACTCAAAGTGTGCTCCGCGGAGCTCCGGTGCCCCGCAAAGCCCCGGAGGCTTTGCGGAGCACCGGGGCTCCGCCGGCAGTCATAATTAGATGAATACAATTATTAAAGTGGAACCTATATATAAGAATAAAGTTAACTAAGATGAAAATAAACTACCAAAATGGAACGACTACTTATAGGTTTCACGGGTACATAAGTACACGTAAATTTAATATATTGTTAAGTAAGCGCCCGACCTATTACATCGCCATTATTCGCTTCCAGACTGTAAGCAATCGAATAATAAATAAAAATCTGCAAAGTATCTTTTAACAGCGCCAAATTGTAGTTCCAGCCGTTGCATCCTGCATAGACAATCACTCGGGGTTAAGAAAATTCCCGTCCTATCTAAATTTGTTCTTGATGATATGGTATCAATTTTAAAACATTACTGCTCTATAGTGAAGTGAGATGGTTGTCTCGGGGTAAAGTTTGGACAAGGCTTTGTTGAACTAAGAACAGAATTGTAAGCTTTCCTTACAGATATTCCTTTCAATTTAAAAGACCTGACACTACCCAGTTGCTGAGAAATAAAAAACAATATAATTCCTTCCATTAATTAAAATTAATTATATCATTTGCTTACTAACTTACTCCTTACTGTATAAGCCTTTTTTTGTATGATTATTAATAAACAATACACATATAACTGATTCTGCTTTTAGTTTAGGTTTACGGTTCCGTTAAAAATTTAGTTCTTTAAAACGGTTCCGTCACCAAAAAAGTTTGAGAACCGCTGGTATAGAGAATCCTGATATAGTTTCTAAAGGAATCTGATTCTGCGTCAAAATATGCCATTGAATACAAGATGTTCCATTTAACTTTAAGAAGTTATTCAATGAAAAATAAGCCCGAACTTTGATGCAATTTTTTTCACCACTCTGTACAATATTGAAATAAAACTTTTATGCGGTAGTTAACTTTAACCTTTTAGCTAAGCAGTAAATACATTTACGAGCAGCTCGTTACATGCTACAGGGTGTGAACAATGTTAAAATTATGGTCTGTATTTCTTAATTTCTCAGAAACGGTAAGATTTAGGTATAGATAATATAACAGTAACTCACCTTTATTTGGTCTATAGTATCTAAAAATATAGAAAAATATAGGGCGTTCCATGAGAAAAAATATAACTTTGATATATACCTTTTTTTGGGTCACTCCGTATCTTTCAAAATAACTTTGCAATATGCTCCTCATGGACCCACATATGACTGTGCTAAAAAAAAATTCCCTACTCTTTTCATATATATATATATATATATATATATATAATATATATATATATATATATATATATATATATCTATATATATATTTATATCTATATATATATATATTATATGTATATATATATATATATATATTTATATATATATATATATATATATATATATATATATATATATATATTTTTTTTTTAAATAAGCTAGTTTTAAGCCATAGTTTGTGCTGCGTACAGATGTTATACATCTCTGCAGATACAAAAATTCTATTTTTTGTATTGTTACCTTGCAATAACTTGTAATGCAGGTAACACAAGCAAGCAAATGAATAAATATATATGTGGAGCAGACTTTCTAGATATGCCTTTTGTCCATATATTGTAGTTCACGAATGAATAAAATCTGTGACATGTTTAGCAAGTAATTTGACGAAAAGCTCGTATTTTCAGAAAATGTAGAAAAAATGAAGCAATTGTTATTACTGCATTTGAAAAATCTAGTAATGCTCCTCTCTGAAGAAAAATTAAAAAATGTTTGGACAAACTGCATTTAGATTGTCACTCTGGTACAGGGTGGGCCAAATTGGACACTTTTAAAGGGAAAGTCCTGTTTTTAAACTAGACAGATGAAAACTGATGACGGTGTACTTAATTGTGAAAACCGCATATCGATATATATCATCGTTTCTGAGTTGCAGCATGTTTTTCGAAAATGTTCATTTTCGAAAAGTTGCTATAACTTTTTTCCTGTCAAAAATTCTTTGGTTTTATGAAAAAATCCTCGAAGCATTTTGTTACGTAGAATTCAATGGTTTAAGTAATTTATTTTTTCAAATCATACATCAACAGTTATTTACGGAAAATTAATTTTTTTAATGAGACACCCAGTATATTTCTGCATATTACGATAGAACTTAAAATTATCATTTCAAAAATGTAGCACACTTGACGTTTTACCAGAGTCATCTCTGAAATTCAGAGCTTTTAAGTTTATTCATGTAGACTTCGAAACGCACACTATGAATAAGTAGGCTTTGGACGAAGCGGCGATAAAACAGAAAGCAAGTGTTCACTAGTAGCTATCAATGGTTAGGAAAGCTGTTGACAGCAGTACTTAAAACTCATAGTTGCAGTAAAGCTGATAATAATTTATACTATATTTACACTAATAAATAAAACTAAAACAATAATAATAATAATAAAGAACGAAATATTTCTTTAGAAGAAGTATTCAAAATGTCGAAAATTTGAAAATAAGATCTTTCAACCTTCCCCAGAGGTAAAAGTCCATAGGCGTTAGGTCTGGTGACCTGGCCGGCCAACGGTTGGGTCCTTGGTTGGCTATCCAATTATTGCCAAAATTTGCAGCCAAAAAATTGCAGACAATTGTCTTGTGAGTCGAAGCCCGGTCTTGCTGAAAATATATTTTCCTGAGCTCCATAAGCGGCAATTCGTCAACAAGGGGTTCAATATGTTGTCCTAATATTTCTAAATACCTTTGAGAAGCTAGAGTGCCATTATAAATGACGGGGCTGATAATTCTACCCCTAAAAACACATGCCCATACACTGAATCCAAATCTTCCTTGACTTCTCTGCTTCACAATAGAAGGAGGTTTTTGTTGTGCCCAATAATGAGATTTATAGCGGTTGAAAATACCGGCACTGCTGACATAAGCTTCATCTGGCCAAATACAATTTGATGAAAAATCAAGCACTTGGTCACAATTTTCCAGGAACCAGTGGCAAAAATCCATGCGGCGTTAAAAATCTCCTGGTCTGAGTTCATGAACTCTTCTGGGCCTGTATGGCTTGAATTTATACTTTTTCAAAATTCGCCTAACGTGAGTTCTTGGTAGGCCTGTTGTAATTTTTAAATTTCGCATTGACGTTTTCGCATTATTAGCACCAGCTCGTAAAACGACTATTAGGTTGTGTTGCAATCTTGCGAAAATGTCTCTGAAAGATTGCCTTCTATCTGGATACCTAACGCAATACAAATTGTAGTATAAAACAGACTATCATATCCCATTTTTCATAATTATCATACTTCATTGCAAATGTGTTTGAAAAATGAATAAAAATCACAAATTGAAGAGCGCCTTTACTACTTATATCAAAATTTGACAGCTACTAGTGAACACTTGCTTCCTGTTTCATTGCCGCTTCGTCCAAAGCCTACTTTGTTCATAGTGTGCGTTTCAAAGTCTACATGAATAAACTTGAAAGCTCTGAATTTCAGAGATGACTCTAGAAAAACGGCAAGTTTGCTACATTTTTGAAATGGTAATTTTAAGTTCTATCGTAATATGCATAAATATACAGGGTATCTCATTTAAAAAAATGATTTTTCCGTCAATAACTGTTGATGTATGATATGAAAAAATTAATAACTTAAACCATTGAATTCTGCGTAAAAAAGTGCTTCGAAAATGTTTTCATAGAACCAAAGAATTTTTGACAGGAAAAACGTTACAGCAATTTTTCGAAAATGAACATTTTCGAAAAACATGCTGTAACTCAGAAACGACGACATATATCGATATGCGGTTTTCACCATTGAGTTTGTCATAAAAATTGAGCCTCAGACACCGCCATCAGTTTTCATCTATCTAGTTTAAAAACAGCACTTTCCCTTTGAATGTGTCCAATTTGGCCCACCCTGTACCATATATATATATATATATATATATATATATATATATATATATATATATATACACACGAGAAAGTCCGGCAACAAGCGATTTTCTTTAAAAAGATTAAAGTTATAACTATCAAATTTTAGGGTTGTCAACACGACTATATTCTGCGTTTTTCAGAGGACCTGTCAAAGTCAGGTGACGTCACCACACGTTCAGTGTACCGCCGCCATCTTAGATTTTTTTAAATGGCAACGTAGGTCGAGTGATATATCGTAGAAAAGCTTATTTCTTCCTCTTTCCAAAAATATAGAACAAGTACCACATTACTAAGAGAGTATCCTATAACATTGCAGATATGTGTGTTAATTTCTCTATATTTTTGAATACTGCTGGTACGTCACTGGTATACGGTTAATGAAAAAAACAGTGGTAAGCAATGGAAAAATATGCCAAAAATCACCTTGAAATGTCAGAAATCATTTTGTCTTTTTATTTGATAACAGCAGTGTTTGAGTTGTATTTGTGAAAAGTAAATTAAGAATGGTTTACTTATCGGAAAAAGAAAGGATCCAGATACCAATGTTAATTGGATATGGCGATAAAAAACGTACATATGAAGAAGTAAGTCCTTTGTTCAATGACTTGAATCCTCAACATGCACCTATGGGTAAATCAACAGTTTCCAGAATATTAAATAAATTTAATGAAACCGGTTGCGTACAGGATCGCCCAAGGTCTGGCAGACCAAAAACTGCAACTAACGAAGATAAGACTTGAGACGTCCTAGTAGATGTTCAACAAAATCATCAAACATCTACTTATGAAATGGCAAGAAATCATGATATTAGCAGGAAGTCGGTACAAACAATTTTGCATCAAAATAAGTTCCATCCATACAAAATTAAAAACCACCAAGAATTAGTTGGGGATGATTTTGATCGAAGATGAAGAGTTTTGTGAAACGGTTCTAGAGAATATTGGTCATCAAAATAATTTCTTAGATTCACTTGTATTCAGTGATGAAGCTACATTTTATCTAAACGGCACTATTAATCGACATAATTGCCGGTACTGGTGAGATTCTAATCCCCAATGGATGGATGAGGCCCATACACAATACCCACAAAAAGTTAATTTATGGGCTGGTTTGGTGAAAAACCATATCACTGGTTCATTTTTTATCGACGGCGCTCTTACTGGTGAAAAATATCTTGATCTTCTACTGAATCAAATTATACCTGAAATAACTGCTCTATTTCCAAATATGAACGTATATTTCCAACAGGATAGTGCACCTGCGCACCTTCATAAAAACGTTAGGCAATGTTTGGATATAACTTTCCCTCAGAGATGGATTCGTCGAAGAGGTGTATTTGAGTGGCCAGCAAGATCTCCCGACTTGAGTCCACTTAATTTTTTCTCATGGACATACCTGAAGGACCGCGTGTATGTTAACAGACCAACAAACATTTGAAAGCTCGCATACGTCTTAAAATGCAAGGAATTTCTCCAGAAATTATCAACAATTCCATTCGAAGCTTGAAAGACAGATTGTATTATTGCAAAGAAACAGGTGGTTAACACTTTGAGCACTTGTTGTAAAGAAACTGTTGATTATAAGTTAATATTCTAGTTAATTTTTTTGTTATATGATATGTGTTGAAAATTTAATATTTTAAGTTTTTGACACTTGTTTCTTGTATTTTTTCAGTAATGTTGTACTTATCAAGTATTTTTGAAAAGAGGAAGAAATAATCTTTTCTACGATATATCACTCGACCTACGTTGCTATTTAAAAAAATTCAAGATGGCGGCGGTACACTGAATGGTGACGTCACTAAACTTTGACGGATCCTCTAAAAAACGCAAAATGTAATCGCGTTGATAACCCCAGAATTTGATAATTATACCCTTAATAGTTTCAGAGAAAATAGCTTGTTGCCAGACTTTCTCGCTACCCTGTATATATATTATATATATATATATATATATATATATATATATATATATATATATATATATATATATATATATATATATATATAATATATATATAGGAACAATAAAAGTTTAGCTCTGGCAGGTTAATTTAATTAATTATTATAAACGAATAAATGTATAAAATTGTACGTTTCGATGGCACTCGATATATAAATCACAAACAACCTGTAAAACGTATTATCATCAGTAATGCCGATATATCAGACGATAGGGTACACAACCTTAAATGTAACATACATACATATAAAATACATACAATAATCTTGTCAAGTACATCCACAATAAAAGTAAACTTAATTAACTAACATTAACATATTAAAAACGAACCATCTGTCATATAGTATGTCATGTCATGTATCTTGTCATTTATTTTCTTCTTTATGTTCGTGTATCTGGTCTTGTCAAGAGTGGAAGGTATGTCTGACTTAGTTGTTTAATGTCTTGTCTGTCATTAACCGTGTTTTCTAAGTTTAATTGTATATGAATCATTTCCAAAAACTCCCTTTGTTTTTGTTTTGGTTCCACTCCTAATATCACAGTTTGTTCATAGTCAAATGTGTGCCCTGATGTAGTCTGATGTTTGTTTAGAGCGGTAGTCGCGTTTTTAGTGTATTTATGTGCGTTTAGTCTATCTTGTAGTCTCTGTAAGGTCTGTCCGATGTATCCTTTATC
>JARQZK010002934.1:467500-490000 GCA_030704885.1 Cynegetis impunctata | reverse complement strand
TTATGGATAATCACAACCATCTAGTAAACGAAGAGGTACTTAATCGCAAAATTTTAAGTTACTCTTTAAAGCGAAAGGCCATAGAAGATGTTAGTGAACGCCCGATGAAAATTATACATAAGGAGTTACGAAATGGCGATATTAATACCTTGACAACCGAGGATGTGAGATTGGTCAGAAAAAATATGTATAATGCTCGACGATCTGTTTTGCCTAAATTGCCAAAAAATATGGAAGAAACTCATGCAATAGTAAAAACATTCCCAGTGAAAACCAATACAGGCGAAGAGTTCCTAATGGTAAACGATGTAGAAAATCAGATAATTATGTTTTCCTGCAAGACCAACCTAGAATTTTTAGCAGATTTAGAAACTATTTATATAGATGGAACTTTTGAATACTGTCCGAAGTTCTTTCTGCAAATGTTCTCCATTCATGGTTTAAAAGACGACCATTACATACCATTGGTTTTCTTTTTATTGCCAAATAAACGAAAAAATACATACACACTGGCACTGAAACATCTGGTTGAAGAAATTGGCAAATGCAATAAAATACTTACTTTACGAAAAGTATTTGCTGATTTTGAAGAAGCAATTCATCAAAGTGTTACTGAGGTTTGGAGTGATGTTTCATTGAAGAGCTGCCGTTTTCATTTAGGACAGTCTTGGTAAGTACTTTTATTTGACATTAAATATTTTGCAAATCTTAGATGAAATAAATTTAAAAAATTTTTCAAGGTGGCGCAAAATTCAAGCACTAGGCTTATCATCCTTATACAAAGACAAAGATAGCGACGTGGGTAAATATTTAACGTACTGCTTTGCAATGCCATTTCTCAACCCAGAAGATGTAGGAGATTGTTTTGTTGAAGATTTATCTTCAATACAACCACAGAATTCTAAAGTTGTGGAATTTGCGGACTATCTGGTCGATAATTATATTTCAGAATCGGCTAGGTTTCCACCAGAACTATGGGCGGAGAAGACGAGCAGTTTACAACGGACGACGAATGCATGCGAGAGCTTTCATGCAAGGTTTAATTCTTCATTTTATTTCGCCCATCCACATATATTCCAATATTTAACAGTGTTAATAGATTTTCAAAGTGACACTTATATAAAAATTAGAAGCATTCAAAAAAAATATAAAAAAAGTTTATTCTTCACACACTCTCAAAAATAAAAATTTTCTAAATGAACAAATTTTAAAATTAAATTGTAACTCAATATCAAAATTTGAATTTCTTAAAATTGTAGGAGGAAAATTTAGAATAATTAAATAAACGAATATTTAGCATTTTATTAGGTATAGGTATATGATTGTAAATATAATTATATGATATAATATGAAATTTAGTTTTAATATTTTACGAACAGATTACGAACCCCTACTGTGCAAGCTCAGGTAGGCCCGGGACTCATTTTACCTAACTCCGGGACTCAGTTTGGCTATCATTGAGACGGATTATAAATTTTGGGACTCAATTAGGCATCTCCGTCATATTTATATTCGTCTATAGTTTTTTAGGGCATCGTACTTTGAAGGGTAATTGAGATTATGAAAAATGTGATCACTATATGCTTATGCATTCTCATGAGCAAGTTTGTCATTTTTTGCCCAATCAACTAAATCGGACGAACTTTTACACTTGTTAATGAAGTTAATGAAAATGGTATCATTTGACACGAAGATATTCCTTGCGGTTTTCTTGGAGCATCCGTAGATTATTATATAATGTATAATTATTCATGAATATATATTTTATTTTTTTTGTACTGGAAAGAAGATATGTACCTATGGGGTCGAGGTGCTCCAAAACGTATATAAAACCCACTCCTGTACCTTAATGTTTACTTTCGATACTGTGCAGTAGTCTATTATTTTTGAGAAGATACTACTAAAAATAACGACGCAGATCATAAAAACAAAAACTCAACTCCTTGGTCGACTTCAGATGAAATAAAACTAATGAACTAAGGAGTCTTCGAAATACATCAAATTAAATTTCATATGTTTGTATTAATATTTATGAGTTTTCATTATATTTCGATAATTGTTCAGAAATTCTAACATGTGATTGAATATGTGAAGTTGTTCACGATTATGTATTTATCAGTTGCTAAATTATTAGATTTCTCAAACGATTATTTTCTTTTCCTTTTAAAATTATAAAAAATGAAATTCAAAATTGACTTATTGAGAAGGTCAAGTAACTGTCAAGTTAGGGTTTTTAGAAATTTGTATAATTATTATTAATCGTGTTGCCTTTCCTTTAGTTAATCGAAATTATAGAATTGAATTCATTCCACACGAAATTTTCTATTTATCTTCATAACCCGCTCAGATCACGCTACATTTGATTTGTATACACAGCATTATTCACAAGGAGTGAACTGAATATAGACTCGTTAGAGCATGATGCTTTGGTTTCGATTTACTCCATTTGTTTCAATCAGATTACTTCTGATGATTTTAGTCATATACTCCCAGAAAACAATAAACCTTTGCACTGTATCGACAGTCAATAATGAGGTGCTGGAGTTATTTTTAAATACTTTTCATACTCATCTTCAAACTTTGGAGAAACTAGGCGGCAAGGCGTATGAGTTAAATTATTTCAAATCGATGTCAAAAGATGTGGATGTTAATTATGAACAACATAATTCAGCTCTCTAGGACCTTTTGGAGGGTATATTGTGCAGAAAAAGGCTTTGAACAATTTTTGCACCCCTAGTTAGGAAATTTATATGTCGACTAAGTTGATGAAGGAAGTGCATTTTGGCGGTATAAATTTATCCGCTGCCATTTTATGAAGAGATTTCCTGGTTTTGTGGTATTTGAGGTTTTACACACCTCCACAGCTTCTGCAAAGTGAGTTACAGGGTTGAAATTTGGTTACGAGGACTAAGTTGATCATTTCTCTAATCGCCGTCATTTTAATTGAGAAATTTTATGTTTTTCCCTTGTCCTTAATAACAATAACTTTTACTACCTAGGCAGTAAAAGTATCCCTTTTAGACCTATTTAGTGTCATTAAAAAGCTACATTTAATGTCATTTGGAGAAAAAAGAATTAATATGAAAAATATGGAATGAATAGTATTACAGTATGATTTTGATTAATTTTCCGAAAAAACTTTGTGAAATGGATTTGGTGATCAGCTGATGTGAACATAATAATTAGGTACTCTGAATAAAAAACTCAAATTGAGTTGAAAACGTTTGTACATTACTCTTGAAATATGACAAAAAAACTAATTGCAATAGCTCCATACATACTTGTATGGAGGAATGAAACTGAATATTATTCTTAGTCATATTTTCCTCAAAAATAATATACTATTGCATTGTATCCAAAATTAACAGTAAATTACGCGAGTGGTTTTTATATCCATTCTAGGTTTCCTGAATCACGAGTTGAGAGATTTTTTGATCTCTGATATATATTCGTTTTCCCGTTACATATTGGCATCTCCAACAGACATCAGACCGTGATCAGGAAAGCACAAAGAAATTATCAAAATTTCGGTAGATTCAGTCAAAATTTTGAAAAGCAAGGAAATTGCAGGAAGATAAATGAGTGACAATTTTTCAATCTGATAGCAGAAGATGTCATCATCACCATCTGTGACTCGACCACACGTCTCCATCCTTCTCTATCAAGCATCCGATCGGGGCCATCTTCGATTTTCATGGCTTTTAGGTATTTTTTAATATTGTCTCTCCATCTGAGGTGGGTCGACCTAATGAACGTTTTCCCCCTGGAACATCTTTTCACACCCGTTTTGCCATCATCTGGCATTCTTTTTACGTATCCTGCCCACTGTAGTCTCTTGGCCTTTCTCTCATTTATTTTACTGGTATTTGCATGGAGTTCTTGGAGTTCTTGGTTGGATTTTATTCTGTATTGTCCTGTATTTTCGTTTCTAGTTGGACCGAATACTTTTCTTAGCACTTTCCTTTCAAAGACATTAAGTCGTTCTTCGCTTGCAACCGTTAGTGTCCAGGTCTCACAGCCATATATTACGACAGGTCTTATAATTGTTTTGTATATTTTCAGCTTAGTTTTCCTGGAAAGTATTCAAGATTTTATTAGATTTTGAAGAGAAGAGCAAAAAGGCATCTGTTTGCCGCCTGTATCCTGTCACTCTTCTGTGATGTCGTTGTTTTCACTGATACTTGTGCACAGATATTTGAATTATCTTGTTCGTTCGAAGTTGTAGTCTCCGATGCAGAAGTTTTGTCCCACTCTATCTCGATGCCGATTATTTCTACTGAGGTATATATACTTGGCCTTGTCTTTGTTTATTTTGAGGTCTATCTTTTCTGCTTCCTTTTTGAATTTTATGAAGGAGTCTTTGAGGTCGTTCCTGCTACTGCCAATCACACCGACATCGTCTGCAAAAACCAGAAGCAGGCTGGGCCCCTCTTGATGGAAGATCGCAGTTTACTTCTCGATATTGGAGTTCCTAATTACATATTCTAATGCTATGTTAAAGAGTTGAGGTGAGAGGGCGTCACCTTGTTTGAGACCCTTATTGATACTGAAGGTGTCGGATAGACTCTGTCCCACTCTTACTTCGCATCGCGAATCCTCCATACATACTTCTGTCATCGCATCGATATAAGTTTTTTGGGAATTCCAGCTCTTGCATTGCTTGCCACAACTTTGATCAACATACTCTGTCAAAAGACGGTCTGAGATCAATAAACATTTGGTGGAGTTATCTGTTGAATTCCCAGTATTTCTCCATTTTTTGTCTAATGGTAAAAATCTGGCCTACGGTGGACCTATTTGATCTAAAATCACATTGGTATTTCCCAACAATCTCTTCGGTATATGGTTTAACTCCCTTAGCAGGATATTGGAGAGTATCTTATAGCATGTATTCAGAAGAGTTATTCCATGATAATTTATGCATTCCTGTTTGTCTCCTTTTTTATGTATAGGGACGATTTCACCTTCCTTCCACACAGGTAGGGTCTCTGTCCTCCAGATAGTTTGTATGCACCTTTCACTTCGAGATCGTTGGTACTCCAACGCATATATTAGGATTTACCGGCAACCGCTGATGTATGGATCGGTATTTATATCTAGTGATACTCATAGTTGTGCACAATAAACAAAATTATTAAACGATTGAAGTTAATAAAATATTGAAAAATATAAAGAAACTGATTTCAATGACAACGAATAACAGAGAAGAATTTGAATAACACGTGGATGCGGTTCATTTTATTATTATTTTTTTTTTACGTCCGTTTGAGAGGAAAAATCTTTTATAGACTACCCTGAGAGTATCCCGCACGCATTCTCAGGGATGTGTGCGACTCCAGATGTTGCTGCTGTTTACTCACTAAAAAAACCTCTCACACAGTCCTTGGAGTAGTTCTTCATCCTGCCCTTACAGCGTCCCTTAACAAAATAGATTATATATGTTCATGGGACCTGATGACTCAGAGTGACCCGAGCAATACTTCTTCTTTCTTCTTCTTTAACAACCCCTAACTGTCCACTCCTGAGCGTAGGCCACCTCTCTTCTCTTCCATTCTTCCCTGTTCTGGGCCACCTGTTGCCATTTTTTTCCCACTCTTTCGGTGATGTCGTCGGTCCATCGAGTAACACTGCTTTCTGCATTCTGCGCATCATTATCTCGGCCAGAGATCTGCATGCCGGAATAATCTTCAATTCTGTCACATAGTTAGCTCTCATTCCGCCTAGACAACCTATGATTAGTACGACTATCCTAACTTTATACCCTGGGCATAGAGTCCTCAGCTCGAACATAAATTCTCTGTATTTTCTCCTTTTCTGTTCTCCTTTCATCACCACATTATTTTCGGCAGGGGACGAAAATTCGACAATAAACAATTCTCTGAGCTCTTTGTCCAGGAGGGCTATATCTGGTTTTATTTTATTATTATTATTAATTGAATTAACGAACAGCTGTCTGTTATTAAATGTATGTATCTTTGTGCGTTTGATTAATTGCATATATTTTATATTATATATTATGTTAATATTTATTGTTTGCCGTCAATTTGTGTTTTGATTTTAGAGTGTAGTTAACTTATTTATATGTTATATAATATATATATATATATATATATATATATATATATATATATATTCTTCTGATACTTATTAGCAATAACAGGCTTGTAGAATCTTAGAAAACTTGATTTTATTAAAAAGTTGACGTTTCGCCACGACATTCGTGGCTTTATCAAAACTTCAGAACAATTCGAATAAATAACTATATATATATATATATATATATATATATATATATATATATATATATATATATATATATATATATATATATATATATATATATATATGTATGTATGTATATATGTATATAAAGAAGTAAAGTCTAGTCATGCGTGGGAGCTGACAAATTTCTCAACCACCGCCATTCTGATGTTGAGATTTCTAGTTTTTTCGTGGTATTTGATTGTTTTTGCACGTCTACAGCTGATCTAGATAAAGTGAGAAGGTTTTTAGTGGCTTGAATTTATGCTGAGAAAGTGCACTGCGTTAGTTTCAACAAGTTTTCTCAACCACTGCCATTTTATTTCCATAGTTTTTGAAAATGTGGATATATCCACATGTTCTTCTGCATGAGTTAAAAGACTGAAATATGGTAAGTGGATTGAATTTATGTAGGAAAGGTTCACACTGTTGGTTTCAGTTAATTGATTTAATCGCCGCAATATTTATGTTGAAATTTTAAACGCCATTTTCGAGCACTGCACATCTCTACAGCCAATCCACATTTAATTAGATGGCTCAAATTCTGAACGTGCATCATTTGGTCTTGAGGAGGTACCTACTATTTAGGGATTTAAAATATTTTTCCACATTGCCACATATTTTATATAAAAATATCATGCGTTTTTGCAGATCTCAAGCTTTGTACTACTCTTCAGTCTTTCCAAATTGACTTGGGGAGTTAATAATTTGTACGTAAAAAAGAAAAATGAGGAGAAATACGGTCTTAGTGACAGAGCTCTGCTGCTCACGGTTTTTTTCAATTCAAAGGCACCTTATTATGAGGTGGTTCAATTCAATTGAGCTTCGAGTACTTTCAACTCACCTAGTATATTTTTCTACTGCTAAACAGCATTTAAAATATAGCATTAAAGCGTATCAAGAAAAATTCGCTCTCTCAGTGAACTAGTTTCACATTGACAGTGTCAATGTATTTCATATCGGTGAAGTGATTCCAAACTTAATTTCTGTTAAATAGTAATTCTGCTCGTGAATAATTCACAAGAGATAACTTCAACTGACACCAGGCAAACTCATGAATATGCATCAACATGTTTAGCTGTTTTCAATTTAGCATTTCAGTTAGATCATCACATACAAAATATTTACTTTGATACTTCCACATATTCAGTAAAAATCAATATGATGAAAATGTATTTCATAGCATCGATTTAAAGCATTGATTTAAAGAATACTTAATTACAAGAATTTAGCACAGACACACACACACACACACACACATATATATATATATATATATATATATATATATATATATATATATATATATATATATATATATATATATTATTTATTTGAATTGTTGTTGCCTGTGAACTATTTTTAACTTTTTGATAATTATTAGCAATAACAGGCTTGGTGAATCTCAAAAAACTCGATTTTATCAAAAATTTGACGTTTCGCCACGACATTCGTGGCTTTATCAAAACTTTTGATAAAGCCACGAATGTCGTGGCGAAACGTCAACTTTTTAATAAAATCGAGTTTTTTGAGATTCACCAAGCCTGTTATTGCTAATATTTATCAAAAATTAGTATTTATATATATTTATATATATATATATATATATATATATATATATATATATATATATATATATATATATATATATATATATATATATATGGCTCTGTAGCAGAATAGCGCTGGGCAAAATAGCGCAGGACAAAATAGCGCTGGACGAAAACAGCGCTGCACAAAAACAGCGCTGGACAAAATAACGCTAGGTTAAAACAGCGCTGGACAAAATAGCGCAGGACAAAATAACGCCGCCAGAAGATAATAATGCTTCTTTATTTTACTACTCTCCTCCATAAAAATGGACTAGAGTACCGAATTAGCATAATAAGGAATATAGTATATTATATTATAAGGATTAAAAGTGCATATTTTTTTTACGAGCAATATTTGCAGTTGCGAGGCGGAGCGCAGCGCAGCCGAGCGAATGCAAAATTGCGAGTAAAATTAGGCACTTTTAGTCCGTACAAAACATATTTTTCATCATTTACAGTCATGACAATACTACTTGTCAGTGTCATATTTATTTAAAGTCTTGAAAAATGAAATTTGGCAAGTCTCAGAAAGGAGGTGCTACGTTATTCCACGAAGGATATAATTACCGAAAGGACAAGCAACGTGAAGGTTACAGCACATGGCGATGTTCCAAGTCCGGTTGTGAAGGAAGGTTGATGCTTAGCGGTGATGCAGCAAATCCAACCACGGAACATAATCACGCGCCAAATCCCGTGGAGAAAGTTATCAGGATCGTGAAAGAAACTTTACGCGAAGAGGCTTCCAAAACGGATGCAAATCCAAGAGAAATTATACAACAAGCTTGCAGCAGTGTATCTTCGGAGGAAGGAGCTGTCAGTCTTCCAAGCTATGACGCATCACGCAAAATAGTGCAAAGAATAAGAAACAAGAAAATTTCAAGTTCTTCAGCATTTAACGATATTTCTGAAGTTCGAATTGATGACAAATATTCTAAAACGGAAAGAGGTGAAGTTTTTTTACTGTGGGATTCAGGAAAAGAAAACCGAAATAGACTTTTGATTTTTGGCACTATGGCTCTGTAGCAGAATAGCGCTGGGCAAAATAGCGCAGGACAAAATAGCGCTGGACGAAAACAGCGCTGGACAAAAACAGCGCAGGACAAAATAGCACTGCGACTAAATAGCGCAGGACAAAATAGCACTGCGACTAAATAACGTCGGTTGAAATATCCATACAAAATTAATTATTACAGTAGAATGTGATTGAAAAATCAAGTTTTCAAAATAAATTTTAATATAAAGCAAGGTTCATAACAATTAATATTTCAAAAAAAATTACATGGACAGATTATGAGCCACAGACTGTAAATACTGTTCAAAGTTTCTGAAAGCATACGTTTGAACCAAGGTTTTCAACCTGTTTTTTAGCTGGACGTATTTATTGTTAGGAACTTCTTTTTTCCTAAATCCTGAACGGTATCTTGTAATAAATATTTCTGAAGACTGTTGTTCTTTTTTCAATTGATTTATCAATTTGTATACATGAGGATGCTGGCAGTTCAGACCCCTCTGTAGGGAATTGTGCCATGCTTCAAGAGAGTTATTTGTTTTTGACAAATCATTTTGCACCCGCTCATATTGATTCCATAAATTTATACTGAATAGAGGCTTGATATTGGGAATCCTCTTACCAACGTAATTATCTTCCCAATAGTCGATCACCGGCTTTAGTTGATCAGAAAAGTTTTCACGAATAATTTCCAGTGCAAACTGCACATCTTTTTCCGGGATATAACTAAGTGCAAGAAGCATCTTACATTTTGTTCTTATGTTTTCGTTATCTCTGTATAGGTTTGTTAATTGACAATGTTGTATTTTCCTCCATAAGTTCTGCGCCAGATGAAACGAGCAGCCGACCATACGCGTGTTGGAGAATACTTTTTTCACCGCGTTGATAGACGATTGTTCAAAATCAACGAGTATAGTTTCAGGCTTAAGTTCAGCATCTAAGGTTTTCAGTGTATTGAACATTTGAACGTAAATACCTTCTGATTTATTTGGCAACAGAGCATATAATAGTGGTACAGCTTTTGAGTCAATTAATGCATGTATAACAAATAATTGACAAAACAAAGTTGGACATGTCTTGAAGGTTCCATCTATTGCCCAGTGCGGAAATTCTTTGAGCAAATCGAGATTATTGTAAGTGCCAAAAATCAAAAGTCTATTTCGGTTTTCTTTTCCTGAATCCCACAGTAAAAAAACTTCACCTCTTTCCGTTTTAGAATATTTGTCATCAATTCGAACTTCAGAAATATCGTTAAATGCTGAAGAACTTGAAATTTTCTTGTTTCTTATTCTTTGCACTATTTTGCGTGATGCGTCATAGCTTGGAAGACTGACAGCTCCTTCCTCCGAAGATACACTGCTGCAAGCTTGTTGTATAATTTCTCTTGGATTTGCATCCGTTTTGGAAGCCTCTTCGCGTAAAGTTTCTTTCACGATCCTGATAACTTTCTCCACGGGATTTGGCGCGTGATTATGTTCCGTGGTTGGATTTGCTGCATCACCGCTAAGCATCAACCTTCCTTCACAACCGGACTTGGAACATCGCCATGTGCTGTAACCTTCACGTTGCTTGTCCTTTCGGTAATTATATCCTTCGTGGAATAACGTAGCACCTCCTTTCTGAGACTTGCCAAATTTCATTTTTCAAGACTTTAAATAAATATGACACTGACAAGTAGTATTGTCATGACTGTAAATGATGAAAAATATGTTTTGTACGGACTAAAAGTGCCTAATTTTACTCGCAATTTTGCATTCGCTCGGCTGCGCTGCGCTCCGCCTCGCAACTGCAAATATTGCTCGTAAAAAAAATATGCACTTTTAATCCTTATAATATAATATACTATATTCCTTATTATGCTAATTCGGTACTCTAGTCCATTTTTATGGAGGAGAGTAGTAAAATAAAGAAGCATTATTATCTTCTGGCGGCGTTATTTTGTCCTGCGCTATTTTGTCCAGCGCTGTTTTAACCTAGCGTTATTTTGTCCAGCGCTGTTTTTGTGCAGCGCTGTTTTCGTCCAGCGCTATTTGTCCTGCGCTATTTTGCCCAGCGCTATTCTGCTACAGAGCCATATATATATATATATATAATATATATATATATATATATATATATATATATATATATATATATATATAATATATATATATATGTATATATATATATATGTATATATTTATATATATTTATCTGAATATATATATATATATATATATATATATATATATATATATATATATATATATATATATATATATATATATATATACAGGGTTAGAACTATTTAGAAGGGGACTACAGGGATATCGTAAACCGTTAGAAATACAGGATGGCTTAAATTACAAAAAAGTTGCGTTATTTAGGGATGAGTGTGATGGTGTAAACAGATCCAAAATATCTCCAATGGTTCCCGAGATATTTCAAAAAAACTAAAAATCGAGATTTTCTTTTTTTCTTTGTAACTCATTTGTTTCTGGAGATAACTTCACGAAATTCGGTTTGTAGCTATTATTCAACATAGCAATTTTACCAGCGTTGTCAGATTTTTTCTATTTTCCATTGTTACAGAGACGCGATAGTAAACTTTTTTTTCTTATGGGCGCCATGGTTCTCCTGATGGAATGATAAAGAAAAAAATTATGAATTCAAAAATGTATCATACTTTACAAAAATACTGAGTTACGCAAATTTGAACTTCTTTTTATTTTTTTGTTTAAGTAGTAGGCTGGTGCCAGAATTGTCAAATAATTTTGTTGACAGTTGTAATATGAAACTATCACTTGAGCTTTGTAAAAACCTGAATCCTGTTTATTCAGGAACGCCCTATTAATTACATAAGTAATGAAATATTCGTTGTCGGAAAAGCAAGACACATGTATGATACTTACATACGCGCATATAGAAACTCCAGAATAGCATCTGAAAGTTATTTGCAAAAATATCCAGAACGAATGCAGCCGAATTGTACCATTTTCCAGACAGATGGACAGATGTTTGAGGGAAAATGTTAGTTTAGAAAAAAAGAGAGGCAAGTGCCACATAACCGCTACACATAATGAAATAGTTGTGCTTGATCAAGTTAATATAAACCCAGAAACTTCCACAACTGCAAACGCTAGGAAATGTGGTGTGTCGCAAGGAGGCGTATCAAAAATTTTAAATTACACGATTACAAGTTTACTATAGTACAAGGGTTACAACAGGGCGATCATCAAAACAGATTGAATTTCCGTAACTGGCTTTGTCAAAAATTAATAAAATATCCTCAATTTCCGACAAAAGTCCTTCGGTCGGATGAATCCACATTCACTAACAATGGTGTATTTAACCTGAAAAATCATAATCACTGGGCCAATCCCAACCCACATTTAAAATATGAGTCAAGACATCAAATTAGATTTAGTGTTAATGTTTATTGTGCTCTATTGAATAACCAGATAATTGGACCCTATTTCATCGATGGTACATTAAATGGACCCAAGTACTTAGATATTACCTACTGCAAAATTATGTAGAACAATTTCTACAGGCATTGCCAGTTGTACGCTATGTAGAGTGTTGGTATCAGCATGATGGTGCTCCAGCGAATAATAATTTGGAAGTCAGGGAATTTTTGAATACTAGATTCGGCGAACAATGGATTGGGAGAAACGGACCCATTAACTGGCCGGCTAGATCTCCGGACATGAATCCGATGGATTACTTTTTTTGGGGAGTCTTAAAGGACTATGTTTATCCAGTCTCCTTACATAATACAAATGAAATTCACAACAGAATTATAGAAGGAATTAGATCCATATCTCCTGAGCAAATTCGAGAGGCTATCCAGAGAATTTCAGAAAGAGCGAGGTTGTGCATTATTAACGAAAAAAAAATAACCATTTTGAACATATTTGAAAATTAACTTTTTTATCATAAATTTTTTGCTTTTGTTCGATTTGTGTTTTTAATAAAAAAAAATTTGTTTTACTGAACTAATATATGATTTTTTGTTTGATACATAATACACAGGAAAAATGTTTTACATTTAACATTAAATAAATGACAAGTGAATCACTATCCTTTTCACAAAGTTTTAACAAAAACTTAATTTTAGCTGTGTGAATTCATATTTTTGTAAAGTGTGATACACTGTTGAATTCGTAATTTTTTTCTTCATCACTACATAAGAAAAACCAACATGGCGTCCATAAGAAAAAAAAAGTTGACTATCGCATCTCTGTAACAATGGAAAATAGAAAAAATCTAACAACGCCGGTAGAATTGCTATGTTGAATAATAGCTACAAACCGAATTTCGTGAAGTTATCTCCAGAAACAAATGAGTTACAAAGAAAAAAAGAAAATCTCGATTTTTAGTTTTTTTGAAATATCTCGGGAACCATTGGAGATATTTTGGATCTGTTTACACCATCACACTCATCCCCAAATAACGCAACTTTTTTGTAATTTAAGCCACCCTGTATTTCTAACGGTTCACGATATCCCTGTAGTCCCCCTCTAAATAGTTCTAACCCTGTATATATGAATATATATATATATATATATATATATATATATATATATATATATATATATATATATATATATATATATATATATATATATATATATATATATCTGAATCATTTATTTTTCTCATGTTCCTTCAGGAAATTCGTGATTTTTTCAAAACTTTCGAAAGGATGAAATTAATTTGGAGAGAAAGAATTAAAAAAAAATTATATGTCAAAATAACTATGTTTAATAAAAATTTTTGTGGCTGTGGCCGTCTTCACGTACTAATTACGCATTACTCAGTCCAATAACAGCAGTCAGGTCTGCTATCATTAGATGGTAATGGTAATCACAGAAATCTTTACTCATATAATGTAGAATGTAGGTTGTCAATTATTTGATGTATGAATTTTTGAAAAATTTTAATATCGGAAAAGAGAAACTACCTAGGTTTCATAAGGTTTCTTGCGGTTGCACCCATCTTTGGTTATTAATTATGTGCTATTCAATCCAATATCAGTAGGTACTCAGATCTGCTAATATTAGATGATGAGGGAACCCACAAAATTCCTAATCCAAGTAATGTATGAATCAGGTTTTTCATTATTTGATTTGAACATTCGTCTTTAAAAAAAACATCCCACGTAATTTCAACAATGTTGAAAATTACACTTTATCTAGAAAAAAGAATGTTGTGGATCTGATTGATGATTGGTTGAATATTCTGAAGACATGGATACTGTCGTACAAATTAAATGTGTTTTTAAAGTTGAATTACCAGAGTTGCCTGTTGTCAAAGAATAGGGTACCATTCATCTTTTCTTCAAAAAAAATTTTATTAGTGCTGTGGCCGTCTTCAGAAAGTTTAAAGGTTAAGGGTTTTTATTGGTGCTATTACAAATCTATATAATTTTTGTTTACACACGTCAAATAATATAAATTAAGAATAGTAATAAAACCTATTCCTAACTATACGCTACATATCTGTTTTCTAAAATATGTTAAAATTGAATTAATATTAAGTACAAAATGTTTTACATACATAACACTTCAAGATAACAATTGAACAATAATTCTGCACAAGCAACACAGCTAAAATCTGACATAAGACATCTAAAACACCACCACATCCTCATTCAAAAATTCAGCAACATCATAGTATGCCTTCCCGAGCAGAAAATTTTTGACTCTAATTTTAAAGGCCTTTAAACTCAATACTTTTACCGTATTAGGTAATTTGTTGTAAAATTTTGGTCCATAGAAATTTGTTCCGCTCATGGATCTTTTGAGTCTTAATTGGGAAGTCTGTATGTTGTCTCGATTTCTTGTCTGGTAAGAGTGAATGTCTGAGTGTAGATTGTAATTATTGATGTTTTGTCTAATATATATTAGACATTCCAGAATGTACTGAGAGCTAAAGGTCATGATTTGAAGTTTTTTGAAAAGTGGTCTGCAGTGTGTTCTGCAGTTTAATCCCTCAATAGCACGAAGAGCTGCTTTTTGAATTCTAAAAAGTGTTTGCCCACCTGTTGAATGTCCCCATACCAGAATTCCATAGCTAATGTGTAAATGGATAAATGCAAAGTATGCCATTCTTAGCAGTTCATTTGAGACGGATCTTTTTAGTTGTCTAATAAGGAAGAGGTTTTTGGCTAATTTGGAAGCGAGAGCATCAGTATGAGCATTCCATGCCAATTTTCTATCCAGACGGAAACCAAAAAGCCTTACAGGTTCCCTCTCTTCAGTTACGAATTACGTGCTATTTAGTCCAATATCAACAGTCAGGTCTGTTGATATTAGATGGAAAGGGAAACACAGAAAATTTCGAAGGGTTATTCTTTGATACATTTTAAGAAAAAAAGTTCTAATAATTGTAGGTCCGCGAATGCTTCCTCACCGAAATACCGGAATAGGGTGTTGAAGTTTGAAAAAAAAATTTAATTTTTTTCAATATCTTTTAAACTACGAATGCTATCAGGATGAACTTCAGAACATTGTTATAACTTCTTATGTTCTATAAACTACTGTTGAAATTTCTTTCAAAACTGTCATTATCTACCAATAATGACCTCCTTCAAAAATATGGTTGAATGAAACTCACGGTACCCCTCTATTCTCCGCCCCTCAACAGTTTTGGAAGAAATTCCAACAGCAGTTTATAGAGCTTAAGAAGTTATAACAATGTTCTAAAGTTCATCTTGATAGCATTCGTAGTTTAGAAGATATGAACAAAAATTACATTTTTTTTAAAACTTCAACACCATGGATTTCGTTGAGGAAGCATTTGCGTACCTACATTCATTGGAACATTTTTTCTTAAAATGTCTTGAAGAATAACCCCTCGAAATTTTCTGACGTTATTCCGGAACACCCTGTATATATATATATATATATATATATATATATATATATATATATATATATATATATATATATATATATATATATATATATATATATATATATATATATATATATATATATATATATATATATATATATATATATATATATATATATATATATATATATATATATATATATATATATTGAATTTGAATGTTTTATATCAGTTCTGTCATTTATGACTTTGGTTATTCTTTTCTAATATTTTGAGGCATTTCAATCTTTTTCTGAAATTTTGGTGTAATTATATTCGAAAATAGAATTCTTATTATTTGTATATTTAAGTAGTGCTGTATTCTGTATTTTTGCATATTTGTATGTTTTCAGTCTTTCTTCTAAATTAAGAGAAGATTTCCGATATATCATGTATCACAATCCTTGCATATATATTCAATACGTGAGATTATCTCATGTAGTTTTTTTCTCCTGAAGACAAATTTTCGAAACAAATAATTGAGAACCTGTTTGTACATGAAGAGGGTAAGGATTTATGTGGTTTCAATTACCATCTAGTATAAGCAGACTTTTTTTTTGGAAGAGGGGAAAATCTGCAAACAGATTCCCTGAGAAATGGCTCAGGGGTATGTCGGGATGGCAGGTTGTTGTTCGCCGACCGACTAAAAACCCCTCTGCCTACCTCTCTCTAGAGGATCTTCATCCCAGAACTTAGTTCATAACTTCAGGATTTGGATGCGCATCTGCTTCATTCTGCTACATTATTTCTTCGGCTTTCCTCCATCCTGTCTTCGCGGTCCTTCCTGGTCATGATCTCGGTAATCAGGCCGTATATTAAATCCCACTGTTTCCTTCTTTCCCAGCATCAGCTGCATAATTTCTGCCACTTGAGGCATATAGCCGAGAGCATCTGTTATTTGCTTCCTCTCAGTTATCCACCTGTCGCACTCCAATAGGACATGCTCCGGACTATCTCTCTGATCGTCCTGTGTTTTTTTTATTCTCAGGGTATATGTCCCGAACGACCCGTGTCCTGTTAAAAATTGAGTGAAGAAGTACCCTGTTCTTCTGTGCTTGCACTCAAGCCATGTTCTAATGTCCTGGATAATTCACCTCGTCCAGCTGGCCTTTTCTCTTTAATTACGCCATCGTTCTTCCCACTTATTTATCGTTCTCTTTCTTGCCTGTCTCCTATTTCCTGCGAGTCTAACTCCTATGGTGTACAAGTAGCACACTTCTGCGACCATCAGATCCAGCGGCGGGAAACCTGCGATGACCTGAATTGCCTCTGCCGATATCGTTCTATATCCTGAGGCTACTCTCAGCAGACCCTTTCTTTGTTGCGCTATGAGCCGATTTTTTTGCTTTTTGTTCTTAATGTTTTCCCTCCATACGGGAGCAGCATACAGCAACACGCTGTGTAGGACCCCCGCCAGCATTCGTCTTATAGCATACTTTGGGCCTCCTATGTTCGGCATTAACTTCATAAGGGCTCCCAGCTTATCCTGCGCTTTAGTAACTGCATAATTGATACGAGCCGCCAAGTTCATGTTCTTTTGAAGAACTACACCGAGATATGTCACCTGCTGTCTGATCTCAATCTTTTGATCCCTCAAAAAGATTTCGATCTCTCCACCCTTTTCCGCCGCTATCCTCAAAGCTTTACTTTCCAACCATTCTACCGTTTTTTGTAATGCAGCGTTCGCTTTCTCCTTTAGTCTTTCTAGGCTGGTTGCGTGTACTACCAAGACGAGATCGTCCGCGTACGCAATGGGTGTCACTCCTGCCTCGTGCTGCAGCTCTAGAACCCCATTGTATAGGACGTTCCACAGCAGTGGACCCAGGACGGATCCTTGGGGCACTCCCATTGAGCAGTCTCTTTTTACATTGCCCGCCATTACTACCCTGTTTCTAAAGTATGCCTCGATACAGCGTATCAATTAGCCACTGACCTCCATTTCCGTCAGTCCCTGGACATCCTCACATTTTCCATCAACTGTTTTATAGCAGTTACAGTCGACTTGCCCTGTCGAAACCCGTGTTGGTTCGGCGAGAGGTCGATCTCATCTTGCAGCCGTGTCACCAGTAGCCTTTTGTATAGCTTCCCCATAACATTCACCAAGTATAAGCAGACTTGACTGCTGATATTAGACTGAATAACATGTAAATAGTAATTGAAGTGTACTGTTGTTAAGTTTTCCATCTGATATTAGCAAACCTGATTACTGATATTGGACTCACCAGTAATACGAATAATACAGATAATATCAAACAATATAAAACACTCACATAAACTGGTAAATTAACAAATGAATTCTCCAAAATATTTTTGAGTAATAATAATAATTTAGCTTTCAAAATCAATAACTCTTTAAGCACAATCTTTAGAAACAATAAACCGAAATTCGATAAAAAAATAATAAATCAGGAGTTTATAGACTTGAATGACATTCATGCCCTAAGTTTTATATAGGTGAGACGGGAAGATCTTCTCATAGTAGAATCAAAGAACACGAAAGAAGTTATGTTAATAATTGGAGCGACTACCATTATTCTAACCATGTAATTAAAGAAACACATGATTTCAACCATAATTTTTACAATTTTACATACCGAAAATAAGTCTCAAAAATGAAATTTATTAGAATCTATGGAAATTTTAAAACATAAATCTTCAGACGTTTCACTCAATGAGCAGACTGAGCTTAGTAATTCCCCGTTGTTGAACCTGGTATTTGAAATCTCTTAATAGTTAACCATTCCAAATAAGTAGATACCTGTTATGCGGTTCTGGGGATCATAAATACAACTCCCTGTTATTAATACCTATTAAGTAGTAGAATGTTTCAGATACTTAATATAAAAGCACTGTGATATATTTTGAGAATTAGTTTGTAACTAAATCTGGTTAAGACACTGTGTTGTCGAAACAATTATCATTCAATTGTAAATATAGCGGAAATTAAGTTTAAATGAACGTGCCTTTATTTCTTAAAATTCACCGGACAATATTTCTGGTTTTATGTCCAGTATAAAAATTATTTCAAAGAATAATTAAAATTTTCAAGTCGTGTGGTTTTTGTAACTGGTTGCGTCACACGGGATAAACTTGAAAATCAATTGATAATTAACGACTTATTTACGACATTTTGCTTCAGAGATTTCCAGAATTTCTTAGTCTTCTAAATCAATTAAGTGTTCTCTACACTTCTTGTTACTTAGAATATATATTCAATGTTCACTCACTCTACAATCGAGGTTGCGGGCAGATTTTCTTCTAAAAAACGCATCAATGGATCTAGTTAACCAATTTTTTTCAATGATCGGTTGTCTCTACTTTATTATTGACTGATAATTGAACAAAATTTATTTTTAATAACTGAGATTGAATTATCGCACATCACTTGGTGAAACATCATAAAGAATAAAGTATAAACTTTAAAATAAAAACACTTGGCTTATGTTTCACAATATAAAAAATATTTAGATACTGTATTTAGCAGTAACGAAAAGTCGACATGTTTCGAGTTATGAACTCATTATCAAGACTGACTACAGGAGAGTATTACATCCTAATTTATAAAACAGACAAAAGCAAAGGTGATACCTGAAAATCAATTTGTTCGTTTACAAGGGGTAATTGACCATTATGGGCGGAAATTATTTCGAGAATTTCAAGAAGGTCAAGGCGTTTTCCTTTGTTACCTGAATGTAACAATTTGGTTTTGTTGAAATCCCACCGGGGTGCGTGGGTTCATGGAACGCACCCCGGTTTTATATACTTTACCAAAAATATATAAAATTGATTGCCCGATGCGTCCAATAGTATCTTATATTAACGCTCCTGCGTATAAATTATGTCAGTATTTGAATAAGAAATTACCCACCCTAATTCAATTCAATCCGGAGTATAGCATTAAAAATTCTATTCAGTTAGTTAATCATCTGAAGAATATCAAAATTCCTTTAAATGCTGAATTAATTTCATTTGACGTTATCAACTTATTTCCTTCCACGCCAACTCAAGAAGTTAAAAATATTGTTAAGCGATATCTAGAGATGAACCCAAATTTAACAACTCAAGCAGTCAACGAAACGATGTCTGCCTTAAACTTATGTTTGAAACAGAGTTATTTAAAATTTAATAATATAATATACAAACAAGAAGACGGATTGCCCATGGGATCACGGTTATCGCCTTTGTTGAGTGAAATTTTTATGAATAACTTGGAAGAAAAAATTTTCAATGCTGATAATAATTTAATTACTAACGTTTCATTATGGAGGCGTTATGTGGATGATATTTTTTGTATTTGGACCGGTAGAGATAGGCAGTTAGATTCAATTCACAAAAGAAGTAGAAAACGAAAACGGTACCTTGAACATCTTAGACGTTCAGATTGCTAGGAATTTGAATTCTCCTACTTTCAACATTTATAGAAAAACAACCTTCACAGATACTTTAATTCACAGCGACATTAACCAACACATTAAAATAAAACTCAGTGCTTTTCATTCGTTCATACATAGGTTGTTCACGATTCCATTATCGGAAACAAATTTTCAAACAGAAGTTAATACAATTAAATTATTAGCCAGCAATAACGGTTACAATGAAAGTCTTATCGACAAGCTCATTGGGAAAAAACGAATAAAGTATCAGTTGCATTCAATTAATGAAGAACAAAAATATTTCCCAATAAATTATGTGCCTAATTTGAGAAGCAAAATTTGCAAAAGACTATCAAAAAATAACGTTAAAACAATTAGTACAAATAGAAGAAACTTGAAGTCATTCTTGGTCAATAATGAAGAAAAATTTAACATCGGAGAAAACAGTGGTATTTACAAAATATTTTGCGACGAATGTCCTGCTTTCTATATTGGACAGACAGGAAGGAATATAAATATTCGTGTTGAAGAACATAAAAAGTCAATTTTACAAAACAAAAATACCTCTGGCTTCTCTGAACATTGTATTAAATTCAATCACTTCCTGGATTTCAACAAAACCAAATTGTTATATTCAGGTGACAAAGGAAAACGTCTTGACCTTCTTGAAATTCTCGAAATAAGTTCCGCCCATAATGGTCAATTACCCCTTGTAAACGAACAAATTGATTTTCAGGTATCACCTTTGCTTTTGTCTGTTTTATAAATTAGGATGTAATACTCTCCTATAGTCAGTCTTGATAATGAGTTCATAACTCGAAACATGTCGACTTTTCGTTACTGCTAAATAAAGTATCTAAATATTCTTTATATTGTGAAACATAAGCCAAGTGTTTTTATTTTAAAGTTTATACTTTATTCTAAAATTTATTATATTTGTATTCAGTTTTTTTTACTTCATTGGAGTATTACAAACATTTTTGAGAATGTATTGGTTCATTATAGAAAAATTTCCACGAAATTTGTTCAAATTCTTGTTTCTACAAAAACCTAACTCGAACTATTGTCAACATTTGAAATAAAAAAAAACCAAATCAGTCCAGCCGTTCTTGAAAGATGTGGTTACCAACAAACAGCATTTTATCTTTATTTATACAGAAAAAAGAATGCTAGTTTTCAGAACGTGAATTTTTCCAATATTCGTGCCTAAGAACCTTAGTCGGACTATTAAAACCATATTTTGAAGGCGAATTAGCTAAATCAGTTAAACGGTTGTTAAGTGATACGGTTACCAAAAAACAGTATTTCATTCTTATTTATATAAAAAAGGAGGTACAGTTTTTCCCGAATTCAATGAATTGCCGATAAACTTTTCGATTTTTTTTTTCCATAAAATCTGGTTCGGACTATAACAAATGCCCAAAGACAATGTAATACGTCTCAGCATTTCATTTAAAAGAAGGACTTTAATTTTCACCGAAATTGAAAACTTTCCGGGAAATCACTCTTATTTTTCTTTCCATAATAACCAAACTCGGGCTATTACAAACATTTGAAACTGAATGATAGCCAAATCTCTTTAGCCGTTTTCATGTTATTCGGTTACCAACGAACAGCATTTCAATTTTTTTTTATATAAAAGATTACTGGGAATATACATACGAGTAATTGATTTGAATGCCTTGCTTTGTAGATAGATGCCTAGCATTAGTATGTAAATTTTTATGAAGTTTAAACTTTAAAATAAAACAAGACTCTTAAGTTTCACTATATGAAAATAATTAGATACTGTATTTACGAGTAACTGACAGTTAACATGTTTCGAGTTATGAACTAATACTCAAGTTGTTGTTTTATTTTAAAGTTTAAACTTTATTATGATGTTTCAACAAGTAATGTGCGAGAATTCAATCTCAGTTGTATATATTTTTCAAAATTTTGATTTTTTTCAGCAGAACGTGTTATTGAAGACATAATGATAAAACTCTATCGCAGCGAGCTGCATTAGAAAAGCAGGTTTTCATAACGTATCCGGTTTAAGAAATCTATTCATTCATTCATGATTTTTGTTCCCAATAAAAAAAAATTACCCTCTAATGTGTAAACAATACTTACTTCCTCCCCGGAGGTCAACACCCAACCAATTTGTCCCAAAACTAATCGCATCCAAGATATCATACGAAACTACGTACTTACAATCTTTCAACCCTATAGCTACAAAATTGCGCCCTTTATCGCGTGAACAAGATTTATTTCCTCCTCCTGGGGATCAACCCCCCATCCAATTCGCACCAAAACGAATTCCATCCAATATATCACAAGAAACTACCTACCCACAAACTTTCGATCCTATTGCTTCGAAATTATGCCTTCATCATGTAAACAA
>JARQZK010002934.1:462500-465000 GCA_030704885.1 Cynegetis impunctata | reverse complement strand
AAGTATGTGTCAGGGAGGCGGGCATCTTGAGTTTGAGATTAACTCCTTCAGCCAGATCAGAGGATACACTTGTATGTACAAGTGCATTGAGGATAGGTGAGGCGGGATATTTATGGAACATAGGATGTGTGGGTAGGGTTTAGAGGATAAATACTGGCCCAGCAGTTTTCAAGCAGTGACTTACATTACCATGAGGAAACCTCTGAAAAATACTCATGGCAGACCAGTCGGCCCCGGGGTTTGAACCTGAGACCTCCCAAATACTAGAATGTTTACCCTCTGATATAGAAGCAGCGGCAAACGAAGCGATCTCAAGTTTAGTTCCGACAAAATCCAAGGCGCGGTATGAGTTGGAGTATCAGAAGTTTGAAGAATGGTGCAAAGCTAACAAAATAAAGGAGGTATCTGAGAAGATCCTTTTGAGTTATTTTTCCGGAAAGCAACCCAGAAACCGTCTACACTATGGACTCACTACTTAATGTTGAGAACTTTGATTTCAGTCAAGAAAAATAAAGATATAAGCAGATTTTCTCAACTAATCGCATTTTTGAAAAGAAGTACAGTGGGTTACAAAGCCAAAAAGTCCACAGTTTTTACAAAGGAAGACGTATGTGAGGTTCTTAGTACTGCAGATGATGAAACATATTTATGACGGTTGTTATGATAATCGGCATTTTTGGGGCTTGTCGGCGCGAAGAACTAACTAAGTTAATGTTGGATCATATTGAATACCATGATTTGTAAATAAAAATTCTGATTCCATGCTCGAACACCGCAATTATCCGAGAATTTGTTATAGCAGTATTTTGCAAGAATATGCTAAACTTCGCCCTCTTAATGCAACTCACTGGCGGTTTTATGTATTCTACAGAAAAGAAAAATGTACCTCTCATCCTGCCCTAATTAATTTTTTTGTAAGTAAACCAAAGAAGATTGTATTGAAGAATCCCGAAGGATACACTGAACATTGTTTTAGGAGGTCCTCAGCCACCATGCTAGTTGATGCTGGTGCAGATATGCAGAATTAAAGCGTCATGGGGGCTAGAAATCCTTTCTTACGGCAGAAGGCAACTTTGAGATTTTTTTAGAAAATAAGAAACAAATAGCAAAGAAGATCATGGGTCAGACACGGATTTAATGATTGGAAATTCGAAAAAAAGGGCTCCATCACATCCACTTCTGGTACCTATACAAATTTCTAAGTGTAAAAAGTGTAATATTAATGTTTATAATAAACATTGAGTGTTATAATTTAATATTCATTAATTTCAATTAATAATTGATAATTTATTTTATAATTGTTAATTATAAATAAATCATTCTTCTAAAAAGTGTGGTTCTATTTAACAGCAAAATTTTAATGAAAGCGTTTTTTTTTCATTACAGCACTAGTTCTATAATAGGTGCTGTAAAATTCATATTACTAAATGAAAGTAGATAAATATATATATATATATATATATATATATATATATATATATATATATATATATATATATATATATATAAACACAGTGTTATTCACGCTTTAAAGGCACGGAATGTTGTGACCAAAATACGTGATTTAATTTCTGGGATATATGATGGGGGTACATTATTGATAATTTCAAAAATTATTAAAGTTGTGTTGTTTTAAATTGAACTTCCTGTCCATTGTTTCATTTTTGGATTCTTTATCTTAAGGTTTTTCTAAACAATTCGAATTTAGTCAAGATTTAACCTAATCTTCATGTTCGAAATACTCGAAACGTATCTAAGTTATGTGCGCGAATTGTACAGTAAAGTGTAAGAATAAATCGAATTTTAATATACTAATGAAATACACATCTTATATAGAGTCTTCAGAAATTGAAACCTATCAAAAACCTATTGAAAACTGTATGGAGTAACAACATGAAAAAATCAAATTGGACGCCTTGTACATTGGATTCAGGAAATTGTACTTTTTTAATTCAATCGAATGTTGTTAGGATATTCTATAGCTGCCTTTCTTTTTTTCACAATTCGGTGTTTTTCAAATTAAATTTTTGAAGAATCTAGTTGCCATTTGTCTTTGGGAATGTCAGATAGTTCATTCAGTTAATCAGATTTATTTGAAAAAATATCAATATTAATTTTTGGTAAACCTGCATTTTGACTAAGCAAAACAACAATATTCGAATAATAATTATCTGAACTTCCACAAATACCAAAATAATGTATATATATATATATATATATATATATATATATATATATATATACATTAACATTTTTCTCTAAAACTGAAAATAAAAAAGTTCTTCCTCTTGGGCACCTCATCCGTGGACACGCTGTATATGTGTATATATATATATATATATATATATATATATATATATATATATTTATATATATATATATATATATAATATGATATATATATATATATATATATATATATTTATTCGAATTGTTGTTGCCTGTGATCTATTTTTAAACTCTTGATAATTATTAGCAATAACAGGCTGGTTGAATCTTA
>JARQZK010002934.1:442500-460000 GCA_030704885.1 Cynegetis impunctata | reverse complement strand
AGACGCGATAGTCAACTTTTTTTTTCTTATGGACGCCATGTTTGTTTTTCTTATGTAGTGATAAAGAAAAAAATTACGAATTCAACAGTGTATCACACCTTACAAAAATATGAATTTACACAGCTAAAATTAAGTTTTTGTTAAAACTTTGTGAAAAGGATAGTGGGCTTATGATTCACTTGTCATTCATTTAATGTTAAATGTAAAACATTATTCCTGTGTATTATGTATCAAACAAAGAATCGAACATTAGTTCAGTAAAACAAATCTTCTTTTATTAAAAACACAACAAATCGAACAAAAGCAAAAAATTTATAATAAAAAAGTTCATTTGCAAATATGTTCAAAATCGTTTCCTTCGTTAATAATGCACAACCTCGCTCTTTCTGAAATTCCCTGGATAGCCGCTCGAATTTGCTCAGGAGATTTGGATCTAATTCCTTCTATAATTCTGTTGCGAATTTCATTTGTATTATGTAAGGGGACTGGATAAACATAGTCCTTTAAGACTCCCCAAAAAAAAGTAATCCATCGGATTCATGTCCGGAGATCTAGCCGGCCAGTTAATGGGTCCATTTCTCCCAATCCATTGTTCGCCGAATTTAGTATTAACTGGCAATGCCTGTAGAAATTGTTCTACATAATTTTGCAGTAGGTAATATCTAAGTACTTGGGTCCATTTAATGTACCATCGACGAAGTAGGGTCCAATTATCTGGTTATTCAATATAGCACAATAAACATTAACACTAAATCTAATTTGATGTCTTGACTCATATTTTAAATGTGGGTTGGTATTGGCCCAGTGATGATGATTTCTCCGGTTAAATACACCATTGTTAGTGAATGTGGATTCATCCGACCAAAGGACTTTTGTCGGGAATTGAGGATATTTTATTAATTTTTGACAAAGCTAGTTACAGAAATTCAATCTGTTTTGATGATCGCCCTGTTCTAACCATTGTACTATAGTAAACTTGTAATCGTGAAATTTATGCTTTCTTAAAATTTTTGATACGCCTCTTTGTGACATACTACATTTCCTAGAGATTGCAGTTGTGGAAGTTTCTGGGTTTATATGAACTTGAGCAAGCACAATTATTTCATTATGTGTAGCGGTTATGTGGTACTTGCCTCTCTTTTTTTCTAAACTACCATTTTCCCTCAAACATCTGTCCAGTTTTTGGAAAATGATACAATTCGGCTGCATTCGTTCTGGATATTCTTGCAAATAACGTTCAGATGCTATTCTGGAGTTTCTATATGCGCGTATGTAAGTATCATACATGTGTCTTGTTTTCCCGAATACGAATATTTCATTACTTATGTAATTAATAGGGCGTTACTGATCAAACAGGATACAGGTTTTCACAAAGCTCAAGTGATGGTTTCACATTACAACTGTCAACAAAGTTATTTGACAATTCTGGCACCAGCCTACTACTTAAACATAAAAATAAAAAGAAGTTCAAATTTGCATAACTAGACTCAGTATTTTTGTGAAGTGTGATACATTTTTGAGTTCATCATTTTTTTCTTTATCATTCCATAAGGAGAACCAACATGGCACCCATAAGAAAAAAAAAGTTGACTATCGCGTCTCTGTAACAATGGAAAATAGAAAAAATCTGACAACGCCGGTAGAATTGCTATGTTGAATAATAGCTACAAACCGAATTTCGTGAAGTTATCTCTAGAAACAAATGAGTTACAAAGAAAAAAAGGAAATCTCGATTTTTAGTTTTTTTGAAATATCTCGGGAACCATTGGAGATATTTTGGATCTGTTGACACCATCACACTCATCCCTAATAACGCAACTTTTTTGTAATTTAAGCCACCCTGTATTTCTAACGGTTTACGATATCCCTGTAGTCCCCCTCTAAATAGTTCTAACCCTATATATATATATATATATATATTATATATATATATATATATATATATATATATATATATAGATATATATATATATATATATATATATATATAGTTATGTAGCCAAAGTACAGCTTATCCATTTTAATGACGTCAATAGTAACCTTGTAATGATTCATCGCTGCTTGCCTATATAAGCCCTCACTAACATAGAACCGTAAGATTAATTAAGTAACTTCCATCTTGTAAACTTCACATCGAATAAATTGTTTTTTTTTAAAAAGTAATTCTTAGTGTTGAAAACCAAAATTGGCGACGAGGATGGGATTGTTGCATTAAACCCTGCCGAATAAAATAAGTTCAACAAACAAGAAAAATCTTCCGAATCTTGTAAGAAGATTAATCAATGCGTTAACTTGAAAAGTAAGAAGAAAAGTTTAAGTGAATTTTAATTCTTGAGCACAATCCGAACTACAACACAAGCTCAGTTTAATCTCATAGTGATTGCGAATTTGGTAGTACCAGTCCCGAGTTCTACTGACCAGACAAGAATTCAAACAGGGTGCAAAGCAAGGGTAGCGCCGACGACTCCACCTTGGAAGAAACAATCAATGTAAGTTGCAAGTGTTAATTATCTTCCTGTTTTTCCTACGGTTTCCAGACCCAAAACCTAGACTCCCTATAGCTTACCGTTATAGCAGGTCATTTTATATTAAGTCAAGGGTTAAAAATATAATAAATATTTTCCCAACGAAATTTTTCATAAAATTGAAAATTTTTCAATATTGATTCCCTAATAGAATCAATCGAAAATTTGAATTTAGATTCTCAACGACGAACTAAATCAAATAAAATAATTAATATGGCAGAGCACCATAATTTAATGTTAGCTCGTGAATTTGGAGCATTATTACCGAAATTTTCCGGTATACAAGCAGAGTTAAATTCATTTTTAAGTGCTTGCGAAGAATATATCGCACAATTCTCAGCGACGGAGGCAATCGTAAAGACGTATTGCGTCGCAGTTATTAAAAGTAAATTAATAGATAAAGCGAACGCGGAATATCGTTCCTCTAACGTACCAAATACATGGCACGCATTTAGACATTTTTTATTGCAGAAATTTGGTGATCATGCGAATTTAGATGTATTAAAGAATAAATTACAATTCTTACGCAGAAAACCAAATCAAGATATTTTAGATTTCATTGAAGAAATCAAAACTTATAAAATTAGAATTAATTACAGAATAGATGCGGAACCTACATTAGATGCTGCATTAAAATTGTTACACAAACAATTGGTTTCGGACTTAGCCAAAAATGTTTTAATCAGTAATGTTGCAATAGAATTGCAAACCTCCTTACTAACGACACCGAATATAACATTCGATTTAGCTATTACAATGGTCGAAAATTATATTTCCCAAAAATCTCAGTTAGATTTAATGCGAACTTGGAAGCATACGAGTGATAGCCAACAAAAGATATTTCCTTCTCGACCAATTAATGTACAACCTAAAATAATTACGCAAAGACAATTTCCCACTAACAGACAAGTTTTCGGAAATAATAGGTCAGAAATATCAAAAACAAATGTGTTTAAACCTAATAGTAATTATATACCAAAATATAGACCATCCCCTATGTCTACGACTACTGCTAACCCGATAGCACAACAAAGACAAGTGCAAAATAATCAAATACCCAACAGAACGCCATATAATAGAAATGCGCAAGGATATAATCATTTCCAAAATACAAGACAAATATCTCCTAATTATATATCGGAAGAAATTACTAATTTCGATATGGAGGATAATGCTGAAAATCAATTCGAAGAAAATACTGATTTCAATCACGAAAATAATTCAGATGTTATTGAAGAAATTGAGGAAGTAGATCATGAAAATTTTCAGATAACTGCCTCAGAAATTCCATCGACTTAAATTCACTGAATAATAAACTTAGAAAAAATCATTTACCATATATTGAAATTGAATACCCAAAGTGTAAATTATTATTAGACAGTGGATGTACAGTATGTTTGATCGATCCCAAAATAGCATATAATATTATACCTCATTTGATTTATTCTGAAGATACAGATTTAATTACACCACATGGACATGATGTGAGCCACGAAAAAGTTTCGTTCCCTCTGGATTCTTTTGGATTAAATAAAGAGTACCCCTTTGTACTGTATAAATTTCATACACAATACGAAGGAATAGTTGGTTTTGAATTTCTACAACAAAATAATTTTAAAATTGACTTACAAAATAATTTATTAATTGGAGAAAAATGTAGAATTCCTATTCATTTCCAAAAAGTAATTCCAAGAAGACATTCTTATCCGGTAGATTTGAAACACTTACCAACAAAAATACAAAATCAACTAATTAAAATTTTCAATAATACAGAAAATGCTTTTCAATTACCAGGACAACCACTTAATTTTACATCAAAAATTAAACATAATATTAGAACGAAAGATGAAATTCCCATTCATGCCAAAATATATAGATATCCCGAGAAACATCGCGAAGAAATCCAAAATCAAATAAAGGATTTATAAGATAAAAATATTATTCGACCTAGCATTTCACCCTGGTCATTTCCAGTAGTTATGGTCAAGAAAAAACAAGACCAATCTGGTAAAGAAAAATGGCGTATGGCCATTGATTACAGACAATTAAATGAAAAAACTATCGATGATAAATACCCGATCCCCCAGATAGATGCCATTTTAGATAAGCTAAAAGGAGCTAAATACTTCTCAGCTTTGGACTTAGCATCAGGTTTTCACCAAATTCAGTTAGATGAACAAAGTATAGAAAAATCTGCTTTTACTGTTGACAATGGGCACTATGAGTTCCTCAGGATGCCATTTGGGTTAAAATGCGCCCCAAATACGTTTCAACGCTTAATGAATAACATTTTGCAAAATTTTATAGGAAAAAATTGTTATGTCTATATGGACGATATAATAATATTCTCAAAATCTATAGAATCCCATTTAGCGGATATACATAATATTTTAGAGACATTACAAAAAGAGAATCTGAAAATACAGCTAGATAAATCTAGTTTTTTCAAATCAGAAATAGAATTTCTAGGACATGTTATTACTCCAGAAGCTGTCAAACCTAACCCGAAAAAGATCGAAATAATCGAAAATTCCCATTAACCACAAACTTACAAGGAAATAAAATCTTATTTAGGAATGTTAAGTTATTATCGTAAGTTCATTCCAAATTTTGCTAAAGTCACAAAACCTATGACAAAATATCTTAAGAAAGATGCCAAAATAGATACCACAGATTTAGAGTATAAAGAAGCATTTTTAACTTCGAAAAATTTATTGATAAATCACCCAATATTAATTTTATCCTGATTTCTCCAAAACTTTCAATTTAACGACGGATGCGTCAAAATACTCTATTGGAGCAATTTTATCACAAGGTACTGTGCCTAGCTCAGATTTACCTATAGCTTACGCAAGTAAAACATTAACAGATCCCGAAACAAGATATTCAACAATTGAGAAAGAATTACTAGCCATAGTATGGGCAACAAAACATTTCAGACCATATTTATATGGTACAAAATTCATTATTTTTACGGACCATAAACCTTTGGTTTGGTTGAATTCATTAAAAGAGCCTAATTCCCGACTCATGCGATGGAAATTAAAACTCGAAGAATTTAATTACGAGATCAAATTCAAACCAGGCACGAGAAATAACGCAGATTATTTGTCCCGTTTAAAAATAGATAGAGATAAAGCCTCATCTTCGAAGGACAGCAATAAACAAAAGGAAGCACTTAAGATAAGCGCATTGAATGAGTCAAGCGAAATTAATATGTTAGATGATGAAATAGATTCTTTGTTTCCGAATATAGATATGGACGAGATAGATATGGATATCACTGCTGAAGAATTAGACGAAATCATCAAAGACCTTGAGAACGATCACGAAACGATACATAGTAGTTTCGAAAATCCGATTGTAGAATTGCCATATACGGAGCGACCCTTAAATCATTATAGAAATCAGATAATATTTGTAAAAACCTGAAATGTTTATGTCGTACAAAAATCGAAGTTATTCAAAAATCGTAATAGACTTATGGTCTCAATAAATGAGGAAAATGATTTTACAAAATTTATTAAAGAATATTTAATACACGGAAAATCATATTGTTTATTTTTTAAGCATGACGAACTAAAAATTCCGTTCATACGAATTCTACAAAATAATTTCAAGGCTAAAGCATTCGAATTAAAAATCTCAAATGTTTTTCTAGAAGATATAGAACAAGAAAGCGATCAACTAGAAAAAATAGAACTTTATCACATATCAAAATCTGGACATCGCGGAATTAAAGAAAACACTCAAGCTTTAAAAAGAAAATTTTATTGGCCTCAATTGGACACAGCTGTTCAAAAATATATAAATGCCTGCGAAATATGTCAGAAAAATAAATACGAACGCACACCTACTAAATATTGATATTCAAAGAAACACACCAGTAGGCTCAAAACCCTTTTCTCATTTGTACGTAGATACTTTCAAAGTTGATAATACTACTTGTTTAACAATTATTGATTCATTTTCAAAATTTACACAATGTTACCCTTTGCTGCATAAAACAGCTAACGAAGTAATGGATAAATTAATTCTTTTCATGAGTAATAATGGAGTACCTGAACGTATTACCTGCGACAACGGTACCGAATTCAAAAATAAAACAATACAAGATTTTTGTGATACTCACAAAATAATATTTACATTATATAACTAACTTAAATCTCAACTCAAATTCTCCAGTCGAGAGATTTCATTCTACGTTAATCGAACAGTTGAGATGTCTCTCTACAGAAAAAAATCCCATTAACGTCACGAATCAATAGAGCTATTATGACGTATAATAATTCTATACATTCAAATTTAGAATATACTCCAATGCAAATTATTAAAGGCGATCTAAATTATTCTATCCCTTTGGAAAAAAAACAACGCAAGAAATAGTATCAGACTATGTACAGACATATCGTGAAAACATGGAAGAAATATTTAAAGTAGTAAATAATGCCAAAGACAAAAACGAAGCAAATATTGAGAAGTTAAATAAGAACAGACAGGATCAAAAAGATTTACAGGAAAATGAAGATGCTTATTTAAAACAACCATTTCAATCTAAATTGAAAGAACCTTATAAGAAAATACCTATAAATATCATTAGTGATATTATAATCAAAAATCCTCAAAATAAGCATGTTTATCATAAAAATAGAATAAAACAAAGAAAACACTAATTAGTTTTCATAATTTTCAGATGACCCCTGTATCCTTCATCCTTTTATTTATATTGGTTATAGTTCATACATTCTCTGTTCAAGAGATTTCGCATAATTTAATACCTATACATTTAGGCAAAATTTATGTAGCCGATCATGCTAAATATTTACTGTTTCATTATGATATATCGGGAATACCCGAATTAATTAGAATCCAAAAAGAAATAATTAAAGAAAGCATAAACACGACGTATACTGTTCCTGTGTACCAATATCTGGTTATGGCTAATACTTCGGTCAATAGAAATGAGCAAACTTTTAATAATATAATCACGCAGAAAATACGTTCGCGAAAAGGACTATTGAATATTGGAGGGTCCACTTTTAAATTTTTATTTGGTACTTTAGACGCGGACGATGAATTAATATATCAAAAATATTTTGAAGCAATTAAAAAGAATGAGAACATTTTGAAAGCTAATCAGCAGAAAATACTGCGAATAGTATCCGATACTCAAACGAAATATGTGAATACTATTAATTTTTTAATTAAGAAAACTGAACAGTTAAAGGTAGCTAACGATTTAAGTTTAAAACTTAATCTAATAATTCTCCATTCACACGAGATAGCAATAATATTATCAGAAATTGAAAATGCCATCAGTTTTGCACGTTTGCACCTCTTACATGAAAATATTCTACCTCTGTCGAAATTTAATGAAGTAATAAAGAAAGAAAAAATGTTGCCATTCTCCCATTTAACAGACTATTATGCTGTATGCGTAACAAAAGTTTTTATTAAGGGTTTCAATATTTTATTTAGCATAACCATACCAATTTTTAAGAATGATAAATATGACCTGTTTAGATTGTATAACATACCTTTCCGAAATACCAGAATTCCTAACCTTAATTCCTATGGGTTAACACGCAACGAAGAGATTATATGGAATACCGAGGTCATTCAACAAGTAGAAGACTTCTACATCTGTAAACAGGAATACCTGAAGAAACCCCCTGAATGTGTCTGAATGGTTCTAAAAACCCTGCAAGAACATTGTAATCGCAGTTCGGTTGAGCCTCAAGAAGATTTATTCGAAATGGAAAATGGAAATATCATTTCCATTAACAATGAAATGATACAAGAAGAATGGGAAAGTGGTTCATTCTCTCATAAAATCCCTAAATTATCTCAGATTACGTCAGAATGTATAATTACTGATGGATTCAAGAGAATACACCCCCGAGAAGTTTTCAACACCTATGCTCAGGTCTATCTTGCGCCACTGGAAGCGAATTGGACCTACACAATAAATTGGAAGAATATCCAAGAAGAAGACATCCCCAAACTAGACGACCTATACCAATGGGCTCCACATCCTACAACTATAAGTTTCCTAACAATTGTATTTGTAATCTTTATTATTATTGTAGTGATTATAATTTTTTATAGAATTTTCTTGAAGATTCGTCACCTTAAAATTAAGGATAACGAACTTTCTTTAAATGGGGAGGAGTTATGTAGCCAAAGTACAGCTTATCCATTTTAATGACGTCAATAGTAACCTTGTAATGATTCATCGCTGCTTGCCTATATAAGCCCTCACTAACATAGAACCGTAAGATTAATTAAGTAACTTCCATCTTGTAAACTTCACATCGAATAAATTGTTTTTTTTTTAAAAGTAATTCTTAGTGTTGAAAACCAAAATTATATATATATATATATATATATATATATATATATATATATATATATATATATATATATATATATATATATATATGTGTGTATTCTTTTATTTTCCCAGGGTCTCCAGTTTAGAATATATTTGTTCCATCAGTCGTCTTTTTGTCTGATATTGTGACCGGCGAATTTCTATTTCAATTTTGTTACCTCTTTTCTAATATCTCTTACTTTTGTTTTATTTCTTATCCACTCGTTTCTCTTTCTATCTATCAGTTTTACATGTAATATTTGTCTTTCGATTGATCTTTCTGCTTTTGTTATTTTATCCATGTTTTTCTGTGTCCATGTTTGGGATCCATAGGTGAGGACAGGGAGTACACATTGATTATATACTTTGGTTTTGAGGTATTGTGGATATTTCTTATTTTTAAGGATTTAGCTCAATTTCCGAATGCTGTCCAACCCAATCTAACTCGTCTCCTGATTTCTGCTCTTTGGTTTTCTTTGTTGAGTTTAATAATTTGTTCCAGATATATGTTTTCATCGACCTGTTCTATTTTTTTTAAATGAATAAATAGAAGAAGTAGAGGAAGAGCCCAAATGAGATGGGCGGATGACTCGAAAGAGCACACTGGAACTAGATGGATGAACATGGCGACAAACAGGGAAGAGTGGAAAAGAATGGGGGAGGCCTATGTCCAAAGATGGACCGAAACGGGCTAAATATATATATATATATATATATATATATATATATATATATATATATATATATATATATATATATTCCATTATGCGAGCAGTCGCAGTATTTATTATTTAGTGCAAAAAAAACGCAACCATGAATATTGGGTACGACCAAGCCTCGAAGAAAGAAAAGAATACATGGAAGAATAGAACTATTGAATACTTTGAGAATAGATGACCACACTTGTTGTCATTTTTTACCATATTTTTCTTTTTGAAGAACTCTGCCGTCAAATTTTGTTTCCTTTCTATTTAAAGTTCGTGTAGCCCCATTACATCACTTATGACTTTCCATGCATCCTTTTTCATATTTTTATTTTTATAATTTTCATCAGTTGAGTCCCCTAGTAGGTACATTTTGTGACATAAATCAATCAACGTATCGGTTAATTCGTTCGCCACGTGAGAGACATGTTTCTGTTTCCAACAAATGTCCCCAACGGAAACACGGTTTCCAACAGTTGTTTACAATTTTTGTTGCTACCACATGGTAATTACAGAAACTTTTGTCACAAATTTTTATGTTGACAACACAGAATTTGGTAATTTTTCTTTGGTGGAGACCATAATACATCAAACATGGTGTACTCACGCTGCGCGCCAGCGTGTAGAATATTTATTATATGGTCTTTGGTTGTATGTACTATGTAATACTATGTATCGTCGTCTTGTCAAGATGCAGGAGCAGCGAACGGTTGACTCATCGCATAAGTTTGATAGTATCAAGTTTATCGACGAAGTAGCTAAGAGTAGTGATGAACTGAGCAGAAAGCTGTTATGTTAACTAAATTCAACTTCACTACAATTATCAATTAGTTTCTCAATATACTGTTTCTAATGTGTACGTATAATATGGAAACATTTCTCACTCTTTGTAATTATCACACATTGTAGTTATTATTTCATTATGAATGTTTTTAAATCTTTATCTAATTTTTAATAAGTTGGATAGAATACAAAAGTGTTGATATGCAAGTTTAATTATTCTTGGTAAAGTGAAATAATTTCATCAAGATTTTGCTCTTTGTCAACTACCTTTTAAGTGCCAAAATAGAGCAAAAGCTGCTTTCGGGCTTGTAGTTTTTAAAACTTTCCGAGGCAGGTCCCCCGTACCCCCTCCTCCTTTGGGGTTTTCCATACCCCCAGACCCCCTGGTGCGGGGGCCGCAATTCAACTTTAGCCGAAGGCCCACAATGGGGCCAGACCGGGCCTGATATCCATATATCATATAGCGTCCATCGACCGTGTGGGTAACGACATCGATTCCACACACATTAAGGGACACTACTGAGCTCGTTGAAGAGCGAAACAGTGTTTGTTTCCATAATGTTTGGCACGGATATCGAGTTCTATAATATTCTCTCTTGAATGATGAAAAGGAATTCCTTAACACTCTCATGAAACTTCCGTAAATATCACGTAATTAACAACTGCCGCTAACAATTTAATGAAACATAGTTGTCCGTATTTAGACTTCAATTTTTGTAAAATTCATAAATGTCAAATTAATTTTAATCTTTCAAAAGTTGAGAAGAAGTCTCGAATCCCTTCACGAAATGTTAACTTCATAACGAATCAACTAATGAACAGACTGAAGAGAATCATTCGCTTCTCTTGAACTTGCTTATCAGTTAATCGGTAACTTGTGAAGTTCCTCCCGAGATGTCCGATAATCTTGTCCAATTCTATTCAGTAATAATTACTGCACATCATGTAAATTTCAGGTTTTCTTTAAACTTCTTGTTTTCTCCTCAGCTTCTTATCAGAGTTCCTAAATGAAATTAAAGAAAATTAAAAATATATTTAATTTTTAAGTCTTTTATAACATTTTATTTCTATTGCCAAACATAGCTAAAGTAAGCTGTTCACACTATTAGAATGTTTAATATTAATAAAATTAACCAAAATTTATATTCAATAGGTATGCTTTTTGTAACTACCAGGTTTATATATATATATATATAAATATATAAATGAATATATATATATATATATATATATATAAATATATAAATATATAAATATATAAATATATAAATATATATATAATATATATATATATACAAATATATATATATATATAATTATATATATAATAAATATATATATATATATATATATATATATATAAATATATATATATATATATAAATATATATAAATATATATAAATATATATATATATATATATATATATATATATATATATATATATATATATATATATATATAGAATACTTCCTATTAATAAAATTACACCAAAATTCATATTTAAGAGGTATGCTGTTTGTTACTACATAGAAAAGATGTGAAATTACACGTAGGCTTTCATTGAATTGAATATTTCAAAATTTTTCGTCATACTGGTTCAACAAAAGTCCGATGTGTCTATAAACTTTCGTTCAAAAAATGGATTAGGTACTTCTGCTGATTTTCAATTATAAAATAAAGGGTATATGTTGAACTTATGTGGTATCAAAGGTTGGTCATAAGATGTGTAGGCTAGAGCGAAGCCCTCAGCTTAGAAAGGCTGCTTTGACAGGGTTATAAAAATTTGTAAAGTTGTTTATTTTCAATTTTCTCTAAGGAGCATGTTCAGGGTTTGCATGCCCTAAGTCTATTATATCCTATTCACCTATCATAGCCAACAACACTCGTTGTTAGTTTTTATATCAGAATAATATTGCTTCGTTTATTTTAAAATTCAAAATAGAATATTAAATACTTATATATAATACTGCTATATATAAGGTTAAAAATTGATTCATCTGGAAGTTATATGCTACTAATTTGTATTTTAGTTATAACTCGTTCCTTATTTGAAACGAATTACATGATAAAGTAGATAACACTTTCAGGTTAATTGAAGAATTCAATTTTCATGTCATAGATATAGATTTTGTAACTGTGCTATTTACTTCATGAGATATATCACAAAATATTGAGTTAGAAGAGAGTTACATAGTCGGAAACTGTCGGAAAAGTTTATAATTAACAAATATAAAACAGGGGTTGATCGTAGAAGGGTGAACAATTGAGAGTAATATGAAGTTTTCTATTCTAAGTCATGACAAAATAAAAATGACATAGATTAGAAATAATTTGATATGGTGGTTAAGTATTCTCAAATTTTCTAATTTCCCGCGCAATTTTCTTAATTTTTTCTTTCATAAGAGCCTTCTTCTGACAATAAAAAACATAACAAAATAAGAATTTTAGAAATAATTTCATATTGTTTTTAATTATTCTCAAATTTTCTAATTTATCGCGCAATTTTCTCAATTTTTTCTTTCATAAGAAGACAATAAAAAACACAACAAAAAAAGAATTAGTGAAAAGGATTCATTTTTATATATAAAGATATATATATATATATATATATATATATATATATATATATATATATATATATATATATTATATATATATATATATATAATATATATATATATATATATATATATATATATATATATATATATATATATAACATTTAATTTTTTCTTCAACTTCCACATATTCAGAACATCACTCGCATCCGGAATAAAATTATTTTTCTTGGAATAGATGTAATATTGATCAAATTCGAAATTGTAAGTTCAGAGACAAACATTCATAAATCCAATGAACTGAGAAGTTATTATGTACTTATAAGTTGACGAAGGTAAGGATTATTGTGTTTTCCTAATCGTTGAAGCTTAGAAGACCTGACTACTGATTTTGGACTGAATAGCACTTGCTCACAAGTCAGTAATATTTCATAAATTTTTTTTTATTAGAATTGGAAAAACTATATGGTCGAATAATTGTTTGTGAGTTATATTGAAAACCATTTTTATTTGCAATACTCTTTGCGACTTGAAATGTAATATAAAAACTGCAAAATGTTCTCTTTGCAGAAAAAAATAAATTTCTTTCCTTTCGAAAATGTTAGACAATATCAAATTATTTATCTGTAAAATTTCAATCATATGATCACGGAAGTTTAATGAATATTCGATATAGAGTTTCCTTCATTTTCAGCTTATTGTTATCAAATTATTTTAATTAAATGTTCATCAAATTATGAAACACACTGATACGTCATGAGTTATGAGGTTGCCTTTTCATCAACAAGTAATTAACTTTAAGTTGTAGAAGGTTTCAATATGATTCACTCTAAACACTAATGAAAATATTAAATTGCAAATATTGAGAGGTTTGAAATGAATTCATCAAAACATTATATAGCTTACCGCCTAGTTCATACGAAAATTAATTAGTATTTCCTATCAAATGCAGCATATGGAGGGGCGAGCTCTTATGGGAACTATCAAAATAGAAGCTCAATTTACTTTGTTGCAAAAACAAGATGATATTTTCCCGATTCTATCACTTTTTTTCTTTAAAGATTTTATATCTATAAATCTAGTTATTTTAATTGAATAGTAGTGAATTTCACGAGGTTCCAAATCAGGTGAATTCAGTACTGGAAAAGCATATATTAAAATATCTACTAATTTCAATCATAGATTTATTAAAGCTTCAAGAGCCTTCTTTTATTTCAGTCCTTATTTTTATATATAGAATTGCAACAACGTGTGAGATTTCATGTCATTTTTTTATCCATAAATTGTGGATTTTTTTGTTAAAAACTGAACGTATCAATTACTTCATCAGATAGGACTGAAACATTTCCTTCTAGATTGATTCAATACAATTTTTCAAGAAATGTTTCTAATTTTATTTCCCTAATATAGTTTATACAACAAGTGCCTTCAAACTGCGTAAAAGTCTAATGAAAGTATTTGAGAATGAAATAGGCAATTATTCTATATCCCACCTTATTTTATTATTAAAAATTATCATTTCAATTATCTACTACAAACAAAAAGTTATGCAATCAATTTTATTTCATGAAGAATGAAACCACTGAGAATCTTTCATTTAATTATATTGTTCTTATATTGATGGAAATTTTTTTTTTGGTGAATTTTGCCAGTTTCTACTGGCACTGAATTGTATATATATATATATTTATATATATATATATATATATATATATATATATATATATATATATATCAATATATATATATATATATATATATACTGATATTTAAAATAAAAACACTTGGCTTTAAGTTTCACAAATATATTGAATAAAATTAACAATGAAATTAGTCAACTAGTTTCGGGTTATGGGCCCATTATCAAGACTGTCTTGATAATGGGCCCATAACCCGAAACTAGTTGACTAATTTCATTGTTAATTTTATTCAATATATTTGTGAAACTTAAAGTCTAGTGTTTTTATTTTAAATATAAGTATATAATAATATTTCACCAAGAGATAAACGAAACAACAAAATTAGTTATATATATATATATATATATATATAAATATATATATATATAAATATATATATATATATATATATATATATATATATATATAATATATATATATATATATATATATATATATATATATAATATATATATATATATATATATATATATATATATATATATATTATATATTCATATATGACCCAGAGCTAAGTAATCGGTTCATAATTTTTTGGTCATTGAAGATATCGATATGGAATTTTCAGAACAAATATGATCTGACTAAGTCTATTTTTCAAAATTATTTTGAAGAAACTTGCACTTCCGGTTTTGCCGAAAGTGATATCAACTTTGTTATTTCAAATGGAATACCCTGTATATCTTTTGATTTTCGAATTTCTTATGTAATTTATAATAAAATTGTCATACCACTCTTTATACCTAAAATGAACAGTTTTCCAGTTATTAATTTTTTTTCGTAAAATTTTGACAGTTGCGTCTTCAACAAAAATAGGCTATTACTTCTTTGTTAGTAGGTCTATTGGTATGCGGTTTGGATTTTTGTAACCTTGAAACATTATTTTATTTATTTTTTATCAAAATTTTCCATATTTCTAACTAATTACTTGAACAAATCTAGAATGAATTTGTCAAATTTTAAACGTTAATAACTTTCTTATTTCTAATGGAATGCTATGTATATTTTTGCATTATTAAATTTGACATTAAATTACCTTTCGATTTGTATGACCATTTTCTTTACCTAAAGTTAATAATAACAAAGATATTTCACAATTTTGTTATAATTCATATAACAATACACCTGATAAATCGAATAGCGAGTTATTTTTACGTATCCATGGACACCAATTACAAAAATTGTTTAAAATTTGATTGTGTCGTCTTTTCTGTTCATTAGGTTTGTAGCACCTAACGCTGATATCCGAAAAGATATTGAAAAAATAGTAATTCTAAGACGTTAATATTCAGTAATTATTGTTGTTTATAAACAACATATGTTTGCAGTAGACTAATGTCAATTTGCAATGTCAAGTTTGACATTATCATTTTGGTCAAGTGGAGTACATTCACATAATCCAACAGTTATTTTAAATAATACATTTCAACAATATACAAAAAGAAATCAATGCTTATCAATAACAAAATCACAAAACGTAGTTGAATCAGAATAAGAATATTTTCGATGATAAATTCTACTAGCTAGCAGAACATTTCGATCCGCATCTCTTATACAGTAAACCATATATTTATCATTTCTTGTCGTGTAAAATCCATTTTATTAACTGAACAAATACTAGAAAAGGTGACACAATTAGATTTTGAATAATTTTTGTTATTGGAATCCATGGATTCAAATAAAATCAAGTCAAAATAACTCGCCAGACGATTTCTGAGGTGTATTGATATATAAATTATTACAAAATTGTGAAATATCTTTGTTATTATTAACTTTAGGTATAGGGAATGGTTATACAAATCGAAAGGTAATTCAATAGCAAATTTAATAATGCAAAAATATACATAGCATTCCATTAGAAATGAGAAAGTTATTAACGTTTAAAATTTGGCAACTTCACCCTAAATTTGATCGAGTAATTAGTTAGAAATATGGAAAATTTTGATGAGGAATAAATAAAACAACGTTTCAAGGTTACAAAAATCCAAATCGCATACCAATAGCCCTACTAACAAAGAAGTAATAGCCTATTTTCGTTGAAGACGCAACTGTCAAAATTTTTACGAAAAAATGAATAACTCGAAAACTGTTCATTTTAGGTATAAAGAGTGGTATGACAATTTTATTATAAATTACATAAGAAATTCGAACACCAAAAGATACCCAATATCCTTCAAAATAATTTTGAAAAATAGACTTAGTCGGATCATATTTGCTCTGAAAATTTCATATCGATATCTTCAATGACAAAAAAATTATGGACCGATTACGTAGCTCTGGGTCACCCTGTATATATATATATATACGAACGCACGAACCAATTTCCACGGTTTTGCATTCGTTTGAAAGGTCTCGGGCTCCGTGAGGTTTATAGCAAAGAAAATTCAGGAAAAATTTCAAAAGAAAAGCGGGAAAATCAATTATCATCACCACATCTTTTTTCACATACAGCGCCATCTCTGATACATAGCATGTATTTTAAGTAGATGGCGACGGTGCGTGATACATTGTTTGACAGCTACTCAATGTTCTCTGCTGAGTTAATTTCATGTGACTAACCGGTATTGAAAACGTTTTCCCAAACATTAGTGAGAATTATCAGAATTATGCTTGGTTAAGTCAACGAGCAATTCTTGCCGCAAAGAATAATGATGTACACGCACTGAATTTCACCAATCAATCAAAAATTGCTGGCGATTTGGTGACATACAAATCCGTTGATTCCATAACAAATCCCGATGATGTAGTAAATTATCCAACGGAGTTTTTGAACTCTCTGGAGTTACCAGGATTTCCACCACATAACTTGCAACTCAAAGTTGGTACAGTTATTATGATATTACGTAATTTGAAT
>JARQZK010002934.1:420000-437500 GCA_030704885.1 Cynegetis impunctata | reverse complement strand
CCTACCCAACTGAAATATTTTTGGTAATGCGGAGTTGCAACTTCTATTAGAAAGTAGTAGCAACTTTGATTTTTCAAATGGAACAGCCTGTATATATCATTTTTAGAATCTCCAATAATTTCCCAAATTTTCATAATATTCCTCTCTACCTATTTGTTACCGATTTCGAAATGAAAATTAATTTCCTTTTATTTGTGATCGGAAATCAAGGCCTCTAAAAACTCCGATATCTTCGAGTTAAGAAAGACTAGGACATCGAAATTTCTGTTGAAGTTTATTGATACTTGGGGGCTTTCTACACTTCAGCCTAATCTCCGTTACTTCAATACAGGGTGGTAAAAAAATACAGTTATTTCGTTTGCTTGAAAAAGTGACGGTAAGTTGATTATTTCAAATGGAATATATTATTAGAAATTCGAAAAGCTGCTAGAATTTCCTTTTTATCTATGTACATACCTATACCTAACTAGTCAAGTTTCGGACTTATGAGTACTTATTTGTGAAAATGTCCCTTGGACATGGTATTCCAATTCGGTATTTGCTAAGCATGTCATGATTACTATTTGACAGTAACGTTGTGACAATCTATTAATGATATCGAGATTTTCTTCACTTCAGAAGTTGCAAATACCTTCAAAAACAATGGAACAAAACTGTGCAAACGAAGCTCCTATGAATTTGTTTATCATTTTAGGGACAGTGTGATAAAATTATCAGCAGAACATGTAGAAAGTTCAATGAAATGTATCCGAATTTACCGCCAATGTACCTCGAGAAATTTATACGAATTCATAACAATTTCAAGACGTTTGGATTAACTTTAAAAGCATCAAGAAGCTTACCTCCACCCGTAACTTCCGAAGACAACCAAATTAATGCCCTAGCATATTTTCATGCATTCCCCGAGTCATTGATAAGAAGTGCTGAAGAAGATTTGGGTATGAAATATTCATCTGCTCAAGATCTTCAACAGAAAGTTGAATTTCGTGAAATGATGTTGGTACGCACTCATTATTTTAAAATAAAATAATTTGGACTCATGAATCGAAATTTTCAAGAGAAGGGATTTTCGATAGAAAAAAATTTTCATTTTTGTTGCAGTAAAAATCCTCACGTCACGAAATAAGCCGGATATCAAGAAACATTTCGTTTTCTGCATGTTAATGGAAAACAAATTGAGGTACGTGATATACGAGGAGTCATCAACATCCAGAAGCTACCTAAATATTTCGGAAGATATTGTAGATAATCTACCACTCGAAAAATATCGAACCTGTTGGTACCAACTAGACGGGGCTGCTGCACATTGTTTGAAAACTGTAGACTTTTTGATGATCGCTGGAACTGGCCTGCTGATGATTTTATCACAATGTCCAAAAATGATAAACAAATAAAGTTTTGTTCCATCGATTTTGAAGGTATTTGCAACTTCTGAAGTGACGAAAATCTGGATATTATTAGTAGATTGTCACAACATTACTCTCAAATAGTAATCATGACATGCTTAGCAAATACCGAATGGGGATACCATGTTCAAAGAACATTTTTACGAATAAGTGCTCATAAGTCCGAAAATTGACTAGTTAGGTATGGGTATGATAAAAGTACATAGTTAAAAAAAAAAATTCTAGCAGCTCACCGAATTTTCAATGATATACAGGGTATTCCATTTGAAATAATCAACTTACAGCCACTTTTTCAAGCAAACGAAATAACTTTATTTTTTCACCACTCTGTATTGAAGTAACGTACATTAGGCTGAAGTGTAGGACGCCCCTACACAAGTATCAACCAACTTCAACTGAAATTTCGATATCATAGTATTTCTTAGCTCGAAGATATCAGAGTTTTAAGAGGTCTTGATTTCCGACCAAAAAAAATGAAAATAATTTTTATTTCGAAAACGGTAAGAGATAGGTTCTATAGAAATATTATGAAAAGTTGTCGGGAAATTGTTGGAGATTCTGAAAAAGATATTTTATACAGGCTGTTCCATTTGAAAATGAAAGTTGCTTCTACTTTCTAGTAGAATTAGCATCACCGCATTACCATAAATATTTCAGTTGGTTAGAGAATGTTCGATTATGATCCACCTCGATTTTTCAAAGGGATCCGTTGTATGTTTTGCTATTCACCGTGAATCATCCTGTATATATATATATATATATATATATATATATATATATATATAAATCTATATTTGTATTTATATATATATATATATATATATATATATATATATATATATATATATATATATATGATATATATTATATATATATATATATATATACTTACATATACAAATATATACATATTTAGAGATTAACAATTTTATTACCTATTCTCATCCAGTATTTCAACTCAAAAATTATTGTCCATCACATGTATTTATTCAAATTGGAGTGAAATATATAAATTGGACGTTCCGGAGGACATTTCTTTCTTCAGCAATAAGAAAAATTAATATCCTGTCTACACACAAATAAATAACACATTAATTTTTACAAATAATAACTTACACAACTTCGATATCTCTACGTTCAACCAAATACAATAATACTTATTAAGAACAAGCTGAAATTTCAATGCCTTGTGTCTCTTCCCGGTCGTTTGTCAATGTCTATGTTACACTGGATCTGAATCAACGAACAATTTTTTGAAATTGAGCCGTCAGCAGATGGTGCTCAGAGTTATTAGATGAGATAAAACGAACTTATATCTCATCATCCACACTGCTAGATTGTCGCGGAGGTTCAGGATCCTTTTGGTCACTAGCAAAAGTAAACAGCAATAACTTTTGTCACTTCCTTTTTTAATTCTAGCTATTCTAGCTATCCTACTATCAGATGATTATCTATATAGACACCTGCAGAGCGCAGCCAATTCCAAAAAATGAAAAACTTGCTTTTCTGCAAATTGCCTCCCTATTACCGTTCACCCATATTATACATAATAATGGAAACTGCCATCAATTCACTGATTGTGAAATATACGGAATAATGCAATTCGATATACCCCAGATCACTAACTAATGTTCAAACTAATCAATGTGTCAACAAACTAGACGTGAAAGCTCTAATCAACATATACGGAGGCGCTAGGGTGAAAGTAAGAATATACAGAGTTGCCTGCTTGTAAAGGAATAAGACAAGGCGCCTCAATATCCGTAGAGCATTTATTAAAATGACGCTTGAATATATTTTTCAAATTATGCAATGGAACAAGAATCGTCTATTAGTAGACGGAAAATTCCTAACCATCTAAAACTAGCAGAATGAAATTATTCTGGTCACTAGGATAGAAATACTGAAGAATTACAACAAACAGAAGAGTTCAGTAGATTCCGAACAGGTAGACTGACAAAATAGAACAGAAAATAACATGACATTGAAAGTGAAAGAATTTTTGCAACTGGGCCAACTTATACCCAAATCTGACTTATTGCTCTCAAAGATTCTCAAAATGATGAAGCTAGGACGAATGACTTCCAAATTAAGTAACACTATCTTCAAATAGAGATTGTACCTGAATAAAAGAGGACTTGTTCAATGTTTATTACGTATCATGACATATTGATGCAAAACATGGATACTGACAACTGTAATGATAGGAAAATTTTAAAAAGCACCCAAAGCAGCTTTTAGAGCAGTATAACATGGAAATAACTACAAAGAATCGCATGGGATTGGATTCGACCCAAAACTGAAAAAAATGCCTCATTTCATTTCAAAATCGCATTTGAAAATCAAATATACATATATATATATATATATATATATATATATATATATATATATATATATATATATATATATATATATATATATATATATATATATATATATATATATATATATACAAGTTGTCGCACCGGGAACTGAATCGATCGATATAGAACAAAGTACAGATCAAAAAATTTTGAAAATTCAGATGATTACTAATGTCGGTGTGGCCAATCCAACCAAAGTTATTACAAGCAGCTGGCACTTCCGCTCATAGCGGAAGTCGATACCAACTTGCTTATTTCAAATGGAACGCCCTATATATTTTAGGGTTTTCGAAAAGAGCATAAAATTCTGAGTCGAAAATACTCTATGCCTAAACCTAGCCGTGTCAGATATATTTGACATTTCATAGAAAATTTGACAGGTGCAACGGTGTACAAGAACCGATATAACTTTCGTCCTGTGAAAGATACTCATTTGCTTCTTGTCACATGAAAAAAAAACAAGAAGAACTACGTTCTACAACTGAAATTAATTCAATAATATCATACCAAGTGTTGCGTTTTTCGCGTTACATTTCGTCAACTCCAAACCGCAAAAACTTGTTTAGGTCAAATAGAAGAACCTGTATTTTTTTTACGTCAAGTTGTGTAAAATTGAATTCCCTTTTCTCTGATATTGGCATTGTGGGGGTTGAGGTTACAACTTTTTGAAATATTTGTGATTTTATTAGAAATTCATGAATTGTTGTAATCATTTTATCAAAATAGCCATGATTAGAAAGAATCAGTCATTATCTTATGTTATGTTTAAATTTGTTTATTATTCATGGAGAATGTAATGAAGTAATATCAAGAACTTGCAGCTCATTTGCTCGATATCCAGAAAGACAGAAACCGTCACCAAACACTGTAAAACGCATACTGGAAAATTTTAAAAATTATGGCTTTGTCAAGGCAAAAATTCAAAGAAGAAAGCCTATTGTTGATGACGAAAAGATACAAATAGTCATTCTGGGATATTTTCATGTATTTCCAATGTCGTTAAGACAAGCTGCTCTGGAATCGGGACTATGCAAGGATTCAATTCACAGAATCTTATAAAAAGTTTCATCCGTTTTTATTCCAAGGAGTAAGGGAACCAGATTTCCTAACAAGAACGAATTTTTGGGAGTTTATTCTAATAAGGTCTGAGGGTGACAATTCTTATTTAGGAAATATTATATGGACAGATGAAGCAAAATTTACCAAAAGTGGACTTTATAATAGACACAATTCGCATTATTGGAGTGACTCAAATCCCCATATGTTCAGAGAGCGAAACTTTCAGAAAAGTTGGCAGTTCAATGTTTACTGTGCCATAAGAAACAATGGAGTAGAGGCATTACAATTTCATCAGGAAAATTTAAACAGTCAATTAAATTTTCTCTTCTGCTAAATAGGTGAATTTTTTTTTTAAGTGAAAGATATCTGAATATCTTACAAAATTTCAATAATAACTATTCAGAAAATTAGCCCCTCGCCGAATATAAAAACATTTTTTATCAGCTCGACGGTGCTCCCCCACATAACGTATATTTAATTAATAATTATTTACATTTTTCATGATCAATGGATTGCCAATAATGGACCTTTCTTGTGGCCAATTTATCACCCGATTTATCACTTCTGGATTATTTTATTTGCGGAACTATTAAAAATAATATTTATGGGAGCCCATTAACAACCATTGAAGATTGTATGCTGAGAGTAAGAAATACCTTTCAAAACATATCACAGGATTCAATTCGAAGAGCTACCCATGAGGGTGTCGAGGTTCGAGGGCGAAATTTTGAGCATTTATTAAATTAAAATGAAAGGATATTTTAAATTGATCTTATCTCTGCTACTTTAGTTCATGCCATATCCTCAATTCGATTATTACGCATGTTACAGTGTTATTTTCCGTTCTTCTGGATATCGAGTACAAATGGGCTGCAAGTTCTTGTTAGTACTTTATCACAATAAACAAATTGAAAAGTTTTCGTTGGTATAATTTAAACGTGCTGGCATTTTTTGACATAAGATAATGACTGATTGTTTCTAATCATGGCTATTTTGATGAAATGATTACAACAATTTATGAATTTCTAATAAAATCACAAATATTTTAGAAAGTTGTAACCTTAACCCTCACAATGCTAATATCATAGAAAAGGGAATTCAATTTTACACAGCTTGACGTAAAAAAATACAGGGTGTTTCATTTGACCTAAACAAGTTTTCGCGGTTTGAATTTGACGAAATGTAGCGCAAAAAACGGAACACTTGGTATGATGTGATTGAATTAATTTCAGTTGTGGAACGTAGTTCTGCTTGTGTTATTTTCATGTGACAAGATGCAAATGAGTATCTTTTACAGGACGAAAATTATACCGGTTCTTGTAAACCGTTGCACCTGTCAAATTTTCTATAAAATGTCAAATATCTCTGAAACGACTAGGTTTAAGCATAGGGCATTTCTCACATTTTCGACTCAGAATTTTATGCTTTTTTCGAAAACCCTAAAATATATAGGGTGTTCTATTTGAAATAAGCAAGTTGGTATCGACTTCCGGTATAAGCGGCAGTGCCAGCTGCTTGTAATTATTTTGGTTGGATTGGCCACATCGACATTAGTAATCATCTGAATTTTCAAAATTTTTTGATCCGTACTTTGTTCTATATCGATCGATTCAGTTCCCGGTGCGACACCCTGTATATACAGGGCTATTCAAATTCGAGTCTACGCATGGGGATTTCGATAACGGTGAGAGGGTTGGTTACTAAGGGGCAAAGTTGCATATTTCACTTGTCAATTATATGGATTTAAAAAATCTGATCCGGCTTCTTCAGTTCTGGAGTTATACAGGAAAAATTGAGAATGTCGAAATTTTCTTCTGATTATATCTTTTCATTTTAGGTTTTTCTTTAAAACAAATTATCACTTTGCCATTGCAGCTTTTTGTAGGCTATCCAAATATCTGAAGAAAAATTAAATACAGGGTATCTATAAATTGGGCCACCCTCAACTTTTAATTTCAAAATACGGACCTGTATTTTTTATTGCATTTTTTGAATGCCAAGAGTCATGTTTCAGATTATCTGAATCAGAAAGTGTTTTGAAAATATTGAAATATCAACAGTAAAATTTCGACATTTTTGTGTTTCACTGTATAACTCCAGAACTAAAGAAGCTAGATCAAATTTTTTTCATCCATATAATTGACCTATAAAATATGCAACTTTGCCATTATTTAACCATTCGTTATCGAAATCCCCATGCATAGACTCGAATTTGAATAGCCCTGTATATATATATATATATATATATATATATATATATATATATATATATACATATTATATATATATACATATACATATATATATATTGAATAAGAAATTACCCACCTTAATTCAATTCAATCCGGCGTACAGCATTAAAAATTCTATTCAGTTAGTTAATCATCTTAAGAATATCAAAATTCCTTCAAATGCTAAATTAATTTCATTTGACGTTATCAACTTATTTCCTTCTACGCCAACTCAAGAAGTTAAAAATATTGTTAAGCGATATCTAGAGATGAACCCAAATTTAACAACTCAAGCAGTCAACGAAACAATGTCTGACTTCAACTTATGTTTGAAACAGAGTTATTTCAAATTTAATAATATTATATACAAACAAGAAGACGGATTGCCCATAGGATCACCGTTATCGCCTTTGTTGAGTGAAATTTTCATGAATAACTTAGAAGAAAAAATTTTCAATACTGATAATAATTTAATTACTAACGTTTTATTATGGAGACGTTATGTAGACGATATTTTTTGTATTTGGACCGGTACAGATAGGCAGTTAGATAATTTCCTTAAATATATAAATACTTTCTACAACTCGATTCAATTTACAAAAGAAGTAGAAAACGAAAACAGTACCTTGAATTTCTTAGACGTTCAGATTGCTAGGAATTTGAATTCTCTTACTTTCAACATTTATAGAAAACCAACCTTCACAGATACTTTAATTCACAGCGACAGTAACCAACACATTAAAATAAAACTCAGTGCTTTTCATTCGTTCATACATAGGTTGTTCACGATTCCATTATCGGAAACAAATTTTCAAACTGAAGTTAATACAATTAAATTATTAGCCATCAATAACGGTTACAATGAAAGTCTTATCGACAAGCTCATTGGGAAAAAACGAAGAAAGTATCTGTTGCATTCAATATACCCCACGCAAACTATTAATGAAGAACAAAAATACTTCCCAATAAATTATGTGCCTAATTTGAGTAGCAAAATTTGTAACAGACTATCGAAAAATAACGTTAAGTCATTCTTGGTCAATAATAAAGAAAAATCTAACATCGGAGAAAACAGTGGTATTTACAAAATATTTTGCGACGAATGTCCTGCTTTCTATATTGGACAGACAGGAAGGAATATAAATATTCGTGTTGAAGAACATAAAAAGTCGATTTTACAAAACAAAAATATCACTGGCTTCTCTGAACATTGTATAAAATTCAATCACTTCCTGGATTTCAACAAAACCAAATTGTCACATTCAGGTAACAAGGGTAAACGTCTTGACCTTCTCGAAATTGTCGAAATAAGTTCCGCCCATAATAGTCAATTACCCCTTGTAAACGAACAAATTGATTTTCAGGTATCACCTTTGCTTTTGTCTGTTTTATAAATTACGATGCAATACTCTCCTGTAGTCAGTCTTGATAATGAGTTCATAGCTCGAAACATGTCGACTTTTTATTACTGCTAAGTACAGTATCTAAAGATTTTTTATATTGTGAAACATAAGCCAAGTGTTTTTATTTTAAAGTTTATACTTTATTCTTTATGATGTTTCACCAAGTGATGTGCGAGAATTCAATCTCAGTTATATAAATATATATTTATATATATATATATATATATATATATATATATATATATATATATATATATATATATATATATATATATATATTATATATATATATATATATTTTTATATATATATATATATATATATATATATATATATATATATATATATATATATATATATATATATATATATATATATATATATATATATATATATATATATATATATATATATATATATATATATATATATATATATATATATATATGTGTCGGATTGTCGATATTTCATTATGTTGCTGATTAATCAATACCTAATTTATGATATTCATTGTTCTAATATTCTAAACAAGCACACACCTCTGATTTTATATTAGTCTCTAGGAAGTAAATATCCTTTTGGTCTTGAACAGGACAATCGCTAAGCAGCTCTCCTTTCATCGTAGAACCCCGCGGCCACCAGGCCGTTTCAAATGGAGGGCTCTTGTTGCCGCAGCCACCCAGTGTAAATATGCCCCCTGTGCAATTGATGTCATCAACAATATAGGGACACGCCGTGTCGGTTCTCTGGAGCAGATTCAATACTCAAAGGATGCTCTTGAAACGATCAATTGCATAGACCTAGAATACAAAAAAGGCATGTTAGTCAACTCACCCTAATACCTAGTAGAACGAAATGAACTGAGTAGAGGAAAAATTATGAACTCATCCATAGTTCAAGAAAGACTGTAATGACAGTTGAGCTTGTTACACTGTTCTCCTTCATCAAATCATAAGAGAGAAATGTAACTGAATTGATTTCATTTGAAAATTAAATATCCTTCTATATAGGTATGTGAGATCTAGTATGTAATCAAAGTTTCCAGTTCAGATTTTTGTTAGCTCTTTAATTTTTATGAGAGTAATCGGTGCTTCAAAGTTCAAGTGAGTTTTATTATTTGTGAAGGGATTAAGATCCTTAAGAACGTCTTCCGAGAAATTAGTTTCATATTGAACAACATTGGAGAGTATTCCTCATACATAAAAGATGAGGATAATTCAAGGATTTATACCAGACAACTTCACTTTGACAACTGCACTTAACCCTTGAATTTCCTCAATAATAGGATGGAAACTTTCATTAAAGTTTCTCGAAAATAAATTCTATCCTTTTCGGTACAAAAATAAGAAATTCTGTACTGAATTATAGAATCGTATATTTTCAAAATGTTCCTGATTGTTTTCAATGAAAGATTTATCATTTTGAATCGAATATAAGCACAGAAATACTGTAGGATTAGACACTGCTTGTAATATAATAATAATATAAATTAGTTATTTATGAACCAAGTGCGTTATATAGACGCTTACGCCCGGCGGGGAACATTCGGCCCGAGGGATTAATGTTGCCCGATGGGCGTAAGGATCTAGTAGCGCACGTGGTGCATACAAGATTTAATTTTTCACGAAAAAATTATTTTATTATATTGAAATGATTCCATATGTCAATTTTGACAGTTGTTTTGCTTACATCTCTATGTGGCTGTTCCATTTGAAATTTTGTTGGAAGAATATTTCTGAGAGTTTAATGAGTTCTTTCTGAAGTTTGGGCAGTAAAGGTGATTATTTGGGTTTCTCATCGTTCATCTGTAATTTGTTACTAGTGAACCATTATTTTGCTTGCGATAGTGAGCTTTTTGTTTTTTTACAATATTGGTAATATTCTGACCGTGGTTCGAAATACTTGTGTCGTCACCAAATAAGCAAACGTCAGTGTGAGCGATATTCTGTGGAAGATCGTTGATGTAGATGAGAAACAACAGTGGGCCAAGACACTCCACAATGAATTTATTTCATTTACGATATCTCTATATTCCATATAGTTATTTGTTTTCTGTTTTCCAGGTAACATTTCAGGAGTCTGAGCATGTTACCTCTTATGCCATAGCGTCATAAGCGTCAAGTCTGAATTTAGAAATGGACTTTGAAATTTTCGACAGCGCTTGGAAAATAGAGATGAGTCTGAAGTTCTGGACGTCATCCTAGCTTTCTCTGTTGTGTATTGGATTAGTTTTTGCAATTTTCATGGACGTTGAAAAAAGTCCTTCAGCGAAACAGTTACCAATAACGATTGTTAGGGGTTCCACAATGGTATTGATTATTTTCTTAAGAATCACAGTGCTATGTCCATAGATGTCTGTCGTTCGTTTTGCTTGAATTTTGTTGGTTACTTCAATGAACCCTTTTTCAGTTCAGGAAAGTACGATTGTTTCTTTCAATTCTTTTATAATATCCTGGTTCCAAATTATCAATATTTATTTGCTTTTGAATATTTATGCCAATTTGTGAGCTATATTTATTGAAATCTCTTGCACAATATAGTGACTTTATGTCTAAGCATTGCTGTTTTTTATTGGTTTTAATTCCTTCTATAATTTTTCATAGTGCTCTTTGCGCATTATCAGCTGGCCGTGTATAGCGTTCATTTGCTTGCTATTTAGCTATTTTTATTTTTTCTCTATATTCTTTCTTGAGCTTTGTATATATATTGTTTAAAAAAAAAGTACCTACCCAAAAATATTTTTCTAATATACTTTCATGACACATTGCATTTGTATGGTTTATTGATCTTGAAATAACTTCAGTATCAAGTGTGCTTTCATGTTCCCTCAATTCTGTTGCGTACCATGTCATTTTCTTCTCCTGTGCTCTTATATGGTAACAAGTTCAGAAAACTTGCTATCCAAAAGGAGACCTCAAACAAAGAGATTTGGAAATAATTATTTGAGGAAATGTTGTTTGACTTGAATTATATTGATCAAAATTCAAAATAATACCTTTTTTATAGGAAATTATTTTTTGAATTAGTTTCAAACAACACTTGTAATTAGTACCTTTCAAGATGATTCGAGGTTTTAAACTAATAAATATTATATAATGTTGCTTATGCTCCATTATCAAGTACCTGGTACATAATTTTATAGAACTATAGGATATGACGAACTCTTTGAAATGACAGGTAGATACACTGGTGGGATGACTCACATTATGATGATATTTTTTTTTCATTTGAAATATTTAATTCAATAATAAGTTGGTAATACGACCAACTAGCATTATTTCAATCTGTTGTTTGTCGATAATGTGACAAAGTAATTTCAACAACATGTGATACTTTTGAAGCCCGTTTTTACTAGAAAAAAAATCATCACCACATACTGTTGGAAATAAATCTATTGCTAAAACTTCCAAGAAGTTGTAGTGCCTTTGCTGACTGGAATATTCTCATAGTACCTGATAGATTTGTATGTCTCAAACTGTGTTTGTTTTGTGGTTGATAACTTGTTTGGACATTCAGCACTAAAATATGAATATTCTACTACAAATAAGACGAATATGGTATATACAATATAAAATGTCGGATATTTGCAAAGAAAAAATATTCGAAAGTTTCCAAGTCATCACCATTACGAGTAAGAAATTTGGCAAAAAAAATACTCAAAAAATTTCTGTGTAGATACGCATCTTACTCTATGGACGAATTTTTTGTATGTGAAAATCGACTATGTTATGTAAAAATTTTTATTTATATATATATATATATATATACATATATATATATATATATATATATATATATATATATATATATATATATATATATATATATATATATACGTATATATATATATATATATATATATATATTTAATTTTTTTTTTTTGTTTTTTTCCTTATGTGCATTTTGGCATCTACCGCAGCCCTTTTCAGACCGAATATCCTTGAGGCAGAAATTTTGCATCTTCAAACCTTGAGCAAGAAAGTGGATAGCGAAAAATTTTCATTTCGAAATCCGAAATTTGGCATTTTAGGACTCATTGGAGGATGAATAGACTTGCACAAATTTGAGCGTGGAATAAGTGGATATTGTGAAAGTGTTTTTTGTGATATTAATTCATTTCTCTAATCACTGTATCGTTTTTTCGTGATTTCTCAGGTTCCGTACACCTCTATAAATTCTTTAGATTGAGTTAGAGGGTTGAATTCACGTACATGGTTTGAGCTGATGATCGAAAAGTAGTGTGAATTATTCTTCTGAGCAACAGCTAATTGAATGTAATATTTTTCTGTGTTTTAGTGATTTTGCAGGGATTGCTAATCTTCACAGCTACTTCAGATTGAGTTACACCACTATATTAATATGAATATTATTATTCGAATAACCAGGTAAGAACTGATAATGCACCTTTTACTACCAAAACTACAAAATCTTGAAGAAGCACCACATAAATAACATTATGTGCACCATTTTCCATATTCTATGATGTTTCCTTATTAATAAACCTATGAACATAAAATTCAGGTAGAAGTGAGTAAAATCAAATTCAATAATTTGTGAGAAGTTTATCATTTTGCATTATTTGATTTGGATAGAGATTTGTAATGATTTACTACATTTTCAAATAATAACTATCGAAAAATTTATCATTCTTTAATTTCATGTGCAGTTTTGCACATGAAATTTTCATAAACGATAAACGAAGTATTGAAAACAATTCTACAATACGATCAGGTTTGAAAATGCTCATTATTGAATAAAATAAATTGTTTCTTGATTCAAGATTTGTTGTGATCCGCTGCATAAAATATTTTTACTGTCGAGAATTCAATTTAAATTACTAGCAGAATTTCTGTAGAACTATGTCCGTGAAATGCATGTTTCTGCTCATTATGGAGTGAAATTTATTTTACATATCAATTTATTGATTCAATAAGTTTTATGTTCAAAACATCTCTCAACAAGCCGACGATTTATTAGAATACTGAAGAAGGAATTCATTTATTGGTGATTATTGTTCAGAATATAATTTCCCAATTTATTATAAACCAATTTATACAGATGAAGTAAATAATTTTGGCCAATACGTATGAAAAAAAATCAAAGAATGTGGAATGTAAAAACTATTCCATTCAGTTTTAACGTATGAAGAAGCATCAACCCACAAAACCTGATATTATATTCTTTTGACGATCACTTTTCATTTGAAATCTCATTGTTATTTCATGAAGCAAAAGCTTTGCAGAAAGTTCGCAATTCATCAAATTATAAACATTATTTATTCACAAAGAACATTCTCCGAGATAGCTAAAACCCAACTCAATGGATGAAAGCCACATTGCACATTGTTGTGGATTATTTCTGTCGTTTATATTTCAGGTTTAATTAATCATTCAATACACGAATTGTCAGGGTGAATAAAAGATTATAGCTTTATGAGCATGATGTTGACATATTAACAAGTGGTCGAATTGGGTTTGAAGTTTACAGAAATTTGTTTGTTATAATTTGAAAATCTATTATTGATAAATTTTTTTATAGCTAATTCATAAATATTTGAAACGGAGAGTTTGCCACAATTTGTGACCATATTTCTAAATAAGAATGAATAGTATGTTGGTTTACCCATAACGAAAGATAATAAAAGAAAATATCTTCACTGTTTATGGTGATATTGAACTACTGAACAAATTCCTACAACAATTCAATTTAGATTTCCTAAGAGAAGGTACTGTTCTTCATATATTGTATTTAAAAGAAGTACATCCTCCAATGAAATTTCTTTAAATAAGATTTTTCAGTGCAATAATTGAGATATAGATCGAACCTTGACTAGTTCAGATGTGAATAACAAATATTAAGAACCTTGACAACGTCATTGAACCAACATAATACTATCAAAAATAATTATATATTCAACAAAAATATGAACGAACATACTATAAATAAAAAAAAATTATTTCACAATATCAAAAAATTCAAAAAATAATCAGTTAATTTTATATTTGATTCTGTATCAAACAAATGAGTGAATACAATTTCTTACATAATTTAATTGTTAAACGTACGCTTATTATGCACCTAACATCAAACCAATCCCCGTTTTGAATTTAAATCCTCTAATACAATCAGCAGTAGATGTGTCGTTCAGAAAATTCTTTAAAACCACGAACAAACATGAAATATCTACATACATTAAAATGGTGGCAGTTGAGGCAAATATATGAAACCGACACAGTGCACTTCTCTAACATCAACTCATTCCACGTTTTCATCCATTTGAGCCAATTTCAATGAGCTGGAGAACACCAAAAAAAAATCTAATCATAAAAAAATCATAAAAATGTTGGCGATTAGAGAAAAGCATGTATACCACCAACCTACACTTTTTTAGCGATAACTTAAAACAGGAATACATTTTTAAACCTATATCTTCATTTGGAGGAGGTTTGGGCATGTAAAAATCCTATATGGGCTATCGAAGAAGCGCCAGGAATCTGAAACTCGAATATATACATATATATATATATATATATATATATATATATATATATATATATATATAAATATATATATATATATATATATATAAATATAATATATATATATATATATAGATATATACATATATATATATATATATATATATATATATATATATAGGGTGATTCACGATGGATGGCACATTAGACGTTTCTGGTTAACCATGCAACGGATCACTCTGAAAATTCAATGGAGGACAAAGTTGGACATTCTCTAGCCAACTAAAATGCGGTGTTACCACTTCTATTAGAAAGTAGTAGCAACTTTGATTTTTCAAATGGAACTACCTGTATATTATATTATTTTAAGAATCTCCAACAATTTCCAAACAACTTTTTATAACAATTCCCTATACCTATCTGTTACCGTTTTCGAAATAAAAATTATTTTCTTTTTTTTTCGTCGGAAATCGAGACCTCTAAAAACTTTGATATCTTTGAGCTAAGAAATGCAATAATATCGAAATTTCGGTTCAAGTTTGCTGATACTTGGGGGCTTCCTACACTTCAGCCTAATCTCCGTTCTTTCAGGGTGGTCACAAAATACAGTTATTTTGTTACCTTGAAAAAGTGACTGTAAGTTGTTTATTTCAAATGAAAGATAAGCTGCTAGAATTTCCGTTTTATCTATGTTTATCATACCTATACCTATCTAGTCAAGTTTCGGACTTATGAGCACTTATTTGTGAAAATGTTCCTTGAACATGGTATTTGCTAAGCATGTCATGATTACTATTTGACAGTAACGTTGTGACAATCTACTAATAATATCGACACTTTCATCACTTCAGAAGTTGGAAATACCTTCAGAAACGATGGAAATAATTTATTCAAATGAAGTTCTCATGAATTTGTTTATTATTTTTGTACAGTGTGATAAAATTATCAACAGGACATGTAGAAAGTTGAATGAAATGTATCTGAATCTACCGCCAATGAACCTCAAGAAATTTATATGAATTCAGAACAATTTCAAAATGTTTGGATCAACTTTAAAAAAGTGCCAAATAAATTGATAGTGGAAATATTGATACAAATAATTATAAAAAAGGAAAACAATTATGTGGAATATTTCAAAATATAATCGCTGGCCGTGCACTTCCAAGCACTTCAAAATGCGGGTGTTGACTGATTTTGTCGTGGCAGATCTGATTTTATTCGGATCCAAAGCTTCAAATGTTTGGGTGATCCTCTGTAACAATTCTTCTCTCGAACGCACGGGTGTTTTGTAAACTTTTTCTTCAAACATTCCCCAAAAATAAAAATCTAATGGATTAAGATCGGGTGATCTCGCTGGCCCATTCCACGGTCCCAAGCGCCTTATCGCAAATGAACAATGTGCAGGAGCCCCGTCTAGTTGGTACCAACAGTTTCGATATACTTCGAGTGGAAGATTATCGACGAAGTTCTCTACAATATTTTCGAAAATATTCAGGTAGCTTCTGGATGTTAATGACTCCTCGTATATCAGGTACCTCAATTTGCTGCCCATTAACATGCAAAAAACATTATAACTAAATGTTTCTTGATATCCGGCTTCTTTTGTGAAGTGAGGATTTTCGCTGCTCCAAAAATGACAATTTTTTCTATTGAAAATCACTTCTCTTGAAAATTTCGATTCATCAGTCCAAATTATTTTATTTAAAAAAAAGGGATCTTCTTGAATACGTACCAACATCATTTCACAAAATTCAACTCTCTGTTGAGGGTGTTGAAGCTTCATTGCTTGAATTTTGGTGAATTTGTAATCATGCATGTTATGTCTTTGCATGATTCTTTGAACAGATGAATATTTTATGCCCAAATCTTCTTCAGCACTTCTTATCGATGACTGGGAAAATGCGTGAAAATATGCTAGGACATTAATTTGGTTGTCTTCGGAAGTTACAGGCCGATGTACATTTCTTGGTGCTTTTAAAGTAGATCCAAACATTTTGGAATTGTTCTGAATTCGTATAAACTTCTTGAGGTTCATTGGCGGTAGATTCGGATACATTTCATTGAACTTTCTATGTCCTGCTGATAATTTTATCACACTATCCAAAAATAATAAACAAATTCATAAGAACTTCATTTGAATAAATTATTTCCATCGTTTCTGCAGTTATTTCCATCTTCTGAAGTGATGAAAGTGCGGATATTATTTGTAGATTGTCACAACGTTACTGTAAAATAGTAATCATGACATGCTTAGCAAATACCAAGGGGATACCATGTTCAAGGAACATTTTCACAAATAAGTGCTCATAAGTCCGAAACTTGACTAGTTAGGTATAGGTATGATATACATAGATAAAACGGAAATTCTAGCAGCTTTTCGAATTTTCAATAATATACAGGGTATTCCATTTGAAATAAACAACTCACAGTCACTTTTTCAAGCTAACAAAATAACTGTATTTTTTGACCACCCCGTATTGAAATAACGGAGACTAGGCTGAAGTGTAGGAAGCCCCCAAGTATCAGCAAACTTGAACCGAAATTTCGATATCGTTG
>JARQZK010002934.1:410000-417500 GCA_030704885.1 Cynegetis impunctata | reverse complement strand
ATGGTATTTCTTCCCATAAATTTCATTTAATTAGTTGTAAAACATCGCTGTAGGATGGGTATTGAGAAGCCTTCACATGGGGTAGCGTCCTTTGCATTTAATATTAAATTAACTTCAATTTTATAGTATTGTGGTGAGGAATATCATTCCTAAATTCATGTGTAAAACTATCCATACCATTTTCCTCATTTGAACGTCGCGATGTCCATGGTAAATACTGACATTGAAAGATTTAATAATTTCGTGCATGTGCCGCCATCCTTAGCCATATTACGAACCGAATAATTTATGTTTGATGGAGTTTTCTTCCACCTCGTGATTTTTAGTACAATACTTGTGACTAGTAATTATGGTAGAATCCCGGAAAATTGTACGCATTCGTGATAATGGCAAATGGTGGTCGGCAACCCAAGATACTTCGACCTGTACTTACGAACTAATGTTCAACAGGGACCCCTTTACGTAGAGACTTTACGTTGAGACCTTAACGTTGAGGGCTTGAGACCTTTTACTTGGAGAGGTTACTTGGAGACTTTAACTTGCAGAGTTTACTTTGAGCGCTGTACGTTGAGACCTCTACCTTGAGACATTTACTTTGAGAGCTGTACGTTGAGACCTCTACCTGAAAGCTTTACCTTGAGAGCTGAACCACTTCAAGCGATATACCGATCAAGTGGAGAGCTGAAGCAACTTAAATTACGATCCCGAGCAATCCTATACAGGCCAGAATAGAGGAAGCCACCACCGACAGACTGTCGTGTAGATAAGTGCATTTCGTTTTGTTTGTAATTAGAGTCAATATATTCCTTTGTTAAATTAGAGTTTTATTGAGAGTGTATTAGTACAGACAAAGTTATCATGGCGCCCTAATTCTATCTTTTGGTTCACTATTAGTTTAAGTAGCTTGATTTCGGAAGTTTAGAACCCCCACTTAGAGCTAGCTGGCAACATATTGTGACAAGTTTCATTTTAAATCCATTATAGAATTTTTATAGGGGTTGAAACATTACAATATATATATATATATATATATATATATATATATATATATATATATATATATATATATATATATATATATATATATATATATATATATATATATATATATATATATATATATATATATATATATATATATATATATATACATTTACTCGCGCGCCTCACTGTTGACTTTCGATACAGTTCATGGATGAAATATTATTAAAAAACTTTTGAAATAATACCTTCTTCAATTTTAAATAACTAATGAAAAATTTCGCTAAAAATCGTCAAATTCTAGTATTTTCTGGGTCTATTTGCATTGTTATTTTCTTTGAAGCAAGCGAATGAAGTTGATTTCTATTTGTATCTAATCGATGCGACAAATAAATTAGAATGGACTTGCTAAATTTGATTGAATACCATGTTTGTTTAGCGCCTTCACCATTTTGCAGAGAATAGTTTTTGTCAAACTACCATTTCTTTAACTTCAGAGTATATTGACATTATTATAACTATATTTTTACATCAGTAGGTTAGTTACACACAAGTGAGGCTCACATGAAGCATGAATAAGTCTCAGATAGTATAGACTCCGCAGTGTAGGAAAATATCACGCCGGCAATATTCTGCGACTGTCGGCAAGAATAACGCGAGTAGTTTGGCATATTCAAGCTCAGATACGTGAATACTTTTCTTGTAGCTTAGTTTTTAAAAGTGTCGTGAAATCTGAATGGGAAGCATGTCATCGTTATTATCTATATATTATCTTATTGTAAATAAAACTTCACAGTTTTTGATTTTCACTATATTTTGTTAACATGACAATTGTTTCGCCAATGCGCAGTGGCTTCTTCAGATGTATAAAACCTACTAACTTTTACAACGAGAATATTGAAAGATGAAAGAAGGGAATATACAATAAGAATGGGATAAACCTAAACGTAATTACTTAGCAGATTGAAACTACAAACTGATAATGACTTGGTAAAACACAATAGGCATAAATAATCAATATAACATCTGGAAAAGATTTAACAACGGTGAACTATTGATATTTAATTGATCATTTAACAAATTATTGGATTCTTTCAAGAGCTTCTAATAAATTGAGTTTATAGCCTTTTTTTTCTACAGGTAATATTTCGAATTCACTATTAAAAATATGATAATGTTCTAGGAGATGTGATGCATAAGTAGAATCTAATTTTTCCTTGTCGTAACTTTTTTTATGTTCTGATATTCGAACTCCAAAGTTCCTGCCAGTTTGGCCAACATATACTTTAGGACATGAACCACAATAGCTTATAGATCCCTGATTTATTTTGTTGTGTAGTTTTATCTTTTGAATTTTTAATATATTTTCCAATGGTATTCTGAGTTTTGAATGCTATTTTTAAATTTCGATTTGAAATTTTGACTGTTGGGTCTATAATATATAAGTTAATAATTTAAAGTTTTTATCATTATCTATTACGTTCGGATAGACTTGAAAAATGGCTGCCATATACAATCTTCTTTTTAAAGTATTATCTATTATTTTTGGAAGATATCCATTATTGTGCGCTATTTGTTTTATGATTTGTGATTCCTTAGTGTTCCTCCGTTATCACAAGAAAATTACACATTAGATTCTACTTATGCATCACATCTCCTAGAACAAAATCATATTTTTAATAGTGAATTTGAAATATTACATGTAAAAGAGAAAGGTAATAAACTCAATTTATTAGAAGCTCTTGAAATTAATAGTATGAAACAATCCATTAATTTGTTAAATGACCAATTAGATATGAATATTGAATATTTTTGCCTATCGTGTTATTATCAGTTTTTACTTTCTACCTGCTAAGTAATTACGTTTAGGTTTTCCCCATCCTTATTGTATATTCCCTTCTTTCATCTTTCAATATTCTCGTTCAAACGTTAGTATCTTTCATACATCTGAAGAAGCCACTGTGCATTGGCGAAACAATTGTCATGTTAGCAAAATATAGTGAAAATCAAAAACTGTGAAGTTTTATTTACAATATTATAATGGATTTTCATCAAGTATCGGCCCAATCAATTAGTTATATATTATCTTTTTCATCGCAACATTTCTCTACCCATGATTTACTGTATTTAATACTCCTTTCAAATTAGTTCCTAATTATCCATTTTTAGATCATATTGTTAGAAAAACGCAAGCTTAGTTGAAATGATTGCTATAATTTATTGAATTTATAACGCGGAGTTTCTCCACACGGTGGTTTCATCAGATGGAACAGAATACTGAGTATTGGTTCCTCAATTTAAAAATTTCAGTACCTAACTAAATTAAACGATACCAATAAAACATTAAATAGTGGGGTGGTGGGTAGGTAGGTAATCCTACCTAGGAAAAACTTGTAAAAACTATATTCAGGTATTGGATATGTTCTGTTAATTTCTTAACTTTTAGCCTTTCCTAATGTTCAATTTTAATTGTATACTATGTAAATTGTTATTTTCTTAAGATGTTGACGAGAATTTCGAATTTTTTCACATTATAGTATCACGGTGAAATTATTTAAAGAACAATAAATAAAAAATAGATGAATTCTTAAAATCAGATGTGTAAAGATTGTCTAGTGATGATTGTATTGAATTGTATCGGTAGAATGAAACATTTGGAAAAAGAATCAAAGAATACAAACGCTATTTCGAAACTAATAATAGTGATTCAAAATATTTTAACCATTGATTAAATGAGAATCATTCATTCAATACAAAGTTCCATAATTCACATAGAATAAGTATTGAAATTCAATACTTATTATTATTATTATTATTATTATTATTACAAAAGTTGAGAGTTAAGATTAACCCACAAACTCAAAAATATAAACATAAAATTGAAACTAAGAAAGAATTCGAGAAGTGATACAAACATATAAACTGAGTAACAAATCAAATGAGCTGAAATTGAAATTAAATTTCTTTAATTTAAATTTATTAACGATGAAGTTCAGACCATCTATCCAGAGAGTTCTTGAAGGAATTCACCGTTTGCGATAACACAATCTCAGAGGGAAGCCGATTCCAGATTTCGAAGACTCTGTTGAGGAGAAAGTTGCTCCTTACTGTTGTCCTGAAGTTCTCTTTGGCCAGTTTGTAGCGGTGTCCTCTCGATGCCCGATGCTGATTGAGTGGAAAGAGGTACGTCATGTCTGTTCCGAAGAGAGAGTGAAGATGTGATTATCAAGTCACCTCTCAACCTGCGTTTCGAAAAAGAAGGCAACTGAAACAACCGCAGCCTAGTCTGATAGTCCGGGGAATTCTACCAAACGGAATACGTGTGCTCCACCGCTGCAAGGATTCTAAGAGTTCCTGATCTCTGTTCAGATTTGCTCACCATACTGGGCCCGCATACTCAAGAATAGGTCGCACGTAAGTTGTGTAGAGAGTCCTGCATGTGGCAATATCACATCCAGCGAAAGTTTTGGATAGTAGATAAGTAAATTTTTTTGCCCTGGATACAGCAATTGAAATTTGGGTAGACCAATTTAAGTTCTCATATATATATAAATATATATATATATATATATATATATATATATATATATATATACATATATATATATATATATATATATATACATATATGTATATATATATATATTATATATATATATATATATATATATATATATATATATATATATATATATATATATATATATATATATATATATATATATATATAAACTATTTGTAGGGACTGCAGCAATGTAAAAGGAAACTCTTTGAAGTTTTTCCAAGCTTTCGGAATCGTTTATTCCATCATCAGGGAGAATCTATCGTGAGGATGATTACATATATGTTGAGAATACGATATAAGAAACATTGAAAATTATGCTATTTGTTAAAAAATTAGAAAAGTTGATACATTTTTGAAGTTATAATTAAATTTCTGAACGAAATGACAAATCGGTGTCAATCATTTTTTCATTTTTTTATTTTCAAATTGAAGTTTGACATTATTTCGTTACGTTGAATTAATTTGATTTTTAGGATTCTTTTATATCAAGTGAAAGTAAAAAAGAATAAATTTCACTCAAATGGCTCATATCTGTATTTTTATTGATGCATTTATTGTCTTGATAAATAAAGGCCATTTCTAAGAAAGATCTTTTTGAAATATGTGATTCTCTTGCAAGAACTGTTGTTGAAAGGTAGTTCATCTGGTGGTCACAATCATTGACATGTTTAGCTAAAGCACACCTCTCAGGGTGTAATCTACTATCACTCTTATGAGAAGTGATTCTGTCTTTTAATAGTCTTTTTGTTTGGCCAATATAATTCTTATCACAATCATGACAAGGGATATTATAAACAGCATTTGTGAGTGATAAAATAGGAATTTTGTCTTTTACTTTCGAATATATTTGTCTCATTGAAATAACTGTTCTATTTGCAATTTTGATGTTTTCAAAAGATTGAAAAATTCTGGTCATTTTAGGTGTAATTTCTTTTATATAAGGTAATGAGGCATAAAAAATTGAAACTTGACTCATATCTGTAACAAGTTCATTATGAGAATTGTTATTTTGTCCTATAATGTCATTTTCTGATAAGGATGTGCTAAATAAAATTTTCTTGACTAAAGATGGTGGGTAGGAATTTTGTATGAAAAGTTCTTGAAGTTTATTCAAATTTTTGTTATGAAAAGATATATCAGAAATTTTGAGTACTCTGTTCTTCATTTGTTTTAACAAATTCACTTTCAGCGAAAATTTGTGATAAGAAAAGAAATTCAAATACCTTCCTGAAATGCATGCTTTTCTATACCAATCAATCAATATTATGTTATCAACACAATCACATCTTTCAAAAAGATCTTTCTTAGAAATGGCCTTTATTTATCAAGACAATAAATGCATCAATAAAAAAACAGATATAAGCCATTTGAGTGAAATTTATTCTTTTTTACTTTCACTTGATATAAAAGAACACTAAAAATCAAATTAATTCAACGTAACGAAATAATGTCAAACTTCAATTTGAAAATAAAAAAATGAAAAAATGAGTGACACCGATTTGTCATTTCGTTCAGAAATTTAAGTATAACTTCAAAAATGTATCAACTTTTCTAATTTTTTAACAAATAGCATAATTTTCAATGTTTCTTATATCGTATTCTCAACATATATGTAATCATCCTCACGATAGATTCTCCCTGATGATGGAATAAATGATTCCGAAAGCTTGGAAAAACTTCAAAGAGTTTCCTTTTACATTGCTGCAGTCTCTACAAATAGTTTTCCTCTAAACTAGTCAGCGACTACCCTCCTCTTATATATATATATATATATATATATATATATATATATATATATATATATATATATATATATATATATATATATATATATATATATATATATATATATATATATATATATCTTGCTCCCTTGGAAAGTTATTTGATAATATTTTCAATTATTGAAGAACTTATATATGTGGCTCCGCGGTTCAGTGGTCAGTGCGTTGGGCTCCCCCGGAATCCCGGCCGAACCAACGAATTAATGCGGAGTCACCTCTCGGAAAGCAATGGCAAACCACCGAGAAGTATTCTGCCTAGTAAAGCCTCTCTATAAAGACGTTCGGAACCGTCGTAAAACTGTAAGTTCCTTCTATTCGTGTATCACTGTATCACGCACAGCACGAATAGTTGTAGAGAGGTCGCCTACGTTGAAACCGGGTATGGCACCGGAAGAAGAAGCTGAATATATTCAATATCTAATGAACAAAAACAAAACTCGAATTTACTACAAAAATTTATCACAAAAATACTTTGAAAAATATGAAAATGCGATTGCAATTTCGGTCACTAGACCATCATCGGGAAGATTGAGTGGAGAACTGAATACATAATTATAGATTTGCGCTAATATGTGGGAGAGAATTATTGCAGGTACCTAAATAGACAAGAGGAACATATTTCAAGAAGGGCTAATCGAGTGGATTTTCCAAATTGGTACAATAAAATGTTCTTAGAAAAATCATTATTGTTTGAATACACTGAATATAATAAAATATATCAAGTCAATCTGGTGGTTTAGCAAGATATCTTTTGCATTATGATTGAGTTAAAAATTTCCAATGATTCTAAGTAAGTTAGTTTGGTTCCTTTCGGTAATTTGTGCATAATTTGGAAGTTATCTATTTGTGGAAACGAGTGGTGGTTTTCACGGCAATGATTTGAAAATATTGAATCCGTTTTATTTTTCAAAAAAGATTGTTGATGTTCTTTAAATCTTGTCTTGAACGACGGTAGAAACGACGGAATCCATCAACTATTCAATATCTCATGTAGTTTGTACAAGTTTTGTCAAAGGATTAGCTATCCATCACCCAACTATTTAATTTTCAGTTAAAATCGTTTCTCTTAGGTACTCAAATAGAAGTAAATTAAGTTATCAAGATTTCAATATTCAGTTCTAGCTAATAGAGTCACCGTGAGGTGAAATGCCGCATCTTGGAATGAATTAT
>JARQZK010002934.1:327500-407500 GCA_030704885.1 Cynegetis impunctata | reverse complement strand
CCGTACCACAATGTGTGATTGTCTTCCGAACCAAGGGATTCTGCTTGTTGTTGCATTTCCAGGTTTTCCATCGCATACTTGGCTACGCCGTTCTGATGAGGACCAAAGAGTCCGAAACACGTGTCAACGGCTGCTTCGACATATGCGGGCTAGACCGATAACTTTGCTTGTTTTATAGATATATATATATACTATATATATATATATATATATATATATATATATATATATATATATATATATATATATATATATATTATATATATATATATATATATATATATATATATATATATATATATATATATATATATTATATATATATATATATATATATATATATATATATATATATATATATATATATATATATATATATATATATATATAAGAAATAGAAGCAAATTCATATGCGTTAACAATAATTCAATATTGAGACAGGCTAATAACCTATGAGATTTATCGAGTTATTAACATAACGATGGAATGATCGGAAAGTGTGTATTTTCATCTTTGTTAGTAGTATAATTGTTCTATATTCATAACACTAGGTCGTTTGAAAGTATATACTACTGAGTATAATGTTTACAATAGCGCTTTTTATTATTTGCAGATGACTGCAGATGGGTTCAGAATAGGCCCCTACACATGGGCGTTGATGTGTTTATACATCAACGTGCATCCAAAAACGTTAACGTGGATGCAAAAATACTCAAAACGATATTGAATGCACACTCCGGATGAACGCCGCATTGATGTTTTGTGAACCGCTTGAATTTTTGAATGCGCATTCAATGAACACGTACAGGTGTCCACGTGTGGATGCGATTTAACGGTATATTGCTTGTACATTCTTGGATGCACGTTGATGTATCATGACAAAACTGTAGTTCTGTACGTTCGTGTGTATGCAATCAGGTTGCGCGATTGAATGCACGTCGATGTATTAATTCATCAACGTTTTTGTGTAGCCCGCAAATAACCTCATCCGTGAGATAATTATGTCCTTTAGGATAAATTGTCTGAGTACACATTTTATCCAGTGAAACTCCAGATTTTGATTCGTCTAGTGAAGTCATTATATTGGATTATATCAATTTTTGTGTGAAATAAGTATTCCATGACAATACTTTCTGTACCTCTTCTTCGGAAAAGCTCATAAAATAAATTTTTTACCATGAGGCATATGAATTTGCAATTTGAAATTTGTCATTTATTCAGTACTGTAGATAATTCATGTAGATTCAAAGTAGAATGATTTCGAAGTTGAAGTTCTGATTAAAACAAACTTTCACCATAGGATACGTGTCTGAAGAGATCTCGTAAAACTTAACTTGATGCAATCAATTTGTTACAAAACTTTTCGTCGAGGCACAGCGTCACTTTAAAGATCAACTCATTGAAGGTGCTCCATGCCAAACTTAGTTACGAGCGTTCGTATTGTAGTGGAATACAGTTGTGTTCAATTCCTGATAACGACTTTGGTAACTATAAAAGTGGTGCATGATCTTGGTGATTCTGAGTTCACTAGAATTTACAGCTGTGAAAATATTGATTCTAAGAATTCTGAATAAACTGAAATTCTTATTTTCCTTCTTAACAATAACGCACCTTTCAGAACTGTACGAGTAGAACATCCCAAAGCACCCTGAATATCCTCTGAAATTGATCTTAAGAAATGAAGGAACAGTCTTCAAATTTATAAGGCTGATAAGACACAGAAGAATCAATTATAAAAAAAACATGCATATTTGTGTTTATTTAATCGAAGTAAAGATTCACAATGGTATATTGTTTAATTAGGAGTAGAAGTGATACTTTTTGTGGCGAGACTAAATGTTAGTCGAGCCACAAAAAGTGCTTTTCTCCAAATAAAACATGAGATTTTTTCCGTAAGCGGTGTTCAAACGATAGAATTAAGATGATATTTTTAAAAAGGATTAAATGTGGAGAAACGTAAAACTAGATTGCTTTGCTTACTGGTTTTGTAGATGTCAAGGCAACACAAATTTGACAATTCAACAAAATAACTTAGCTTATGAAATATCAATTCGGTTAGAAACAAAGGTTAGTGAAACTGTAGATAGAAATCGCAAAACGTTAAGGGGAATTCTCTCACAAGAAGGGGCTAACCGAAGTTTCCTTGCTTTAGTTAATATCTTATACATTCATTCCTAAATTTAATTATTCCTTATGTTTTACCTTAGTTACTGTTTTCGTTTTTTTTTGGTGTACAAACTATCAGGTATCTTTTTGTCGGCAATTACGTAGATATATAATTACCTCCTCTCGTTAATTATCTTGTATCTTTTTCTTGCTCGAATTATCTTCTTATCTTTGTATCTTTCAGTCGAGGCAAGAATGTTTGGCTTAACGGGAGACCTGTATATATCTGGTTGCCTATCACCTTTCTGAAGTTTATAGTGCTATGCAATTTTTAGTAAAATCAATGTGTAGCAGTCAATTTACTTCAGAAAAATTTGAAATTAGTGGATCTTTTATAGATTCAGTTATTAGTTTTGAAATCGTAGGATTTTGTTTTTCCAGTACGCTAAGGGGATGAATGGTGGTAAATGAGGAGGAGTGTGGGTGAATGTTGATGAATGGTGGTGAATGAGGAATAAATGAGGTGGCTGCTTGGAATTACTTTCTTTTTTAGTTCATTTTGTTTTTTTTCCAGATGCAATGATGTACACCAAAATTTTTTTTCTATTATCGTTTCCTTTAGTTTTTGTTTAGTGTACAACAATTAATCCCAAATTTCATTAACAACTATCTAATATATATATATATATATATATATATATATATATATATATATATATATATATATATATATATATATATATATATATATATATATATATATATCTTATCTTATCTTTATCTTGCTCTATTTAGTACATATATATCTTATCTTTATCTTGTACTATTTCGTACCTATATGCGAAATAGGTTTCTGACTTTACTAATAACTTTTAGTATATATGGCTCTCTATTAATTGACTGAAGTTTATTTACGCTATGCAATAACTAATTATAAATCAGTGCGTAGCTGCTAATTTACTTAGGTGTTTATAGAGTTATGAATTTTAAAGATTCAGTTTTTTTGGTACTGTACACTGAAATTTATTTTTCTTTTTTATCTTTGTAAGTTAACCACTTGCTGGCGCCCTATTATCTTTTCTCCTATAATCTATATCGTTTTCTTTAGTTTTTTTGTTTATTGACTCATCTGTACAAGGAATGAACGTAGGGTAATATCTAAGCAAAACATCCGACGATTCCATGACCAGAAGTTTAACATTTTCTCTAACTGAAATTGAACAGGTATTTTGTTGTATAATTGAGCCTGTGGAAATTTATTTTTGAAATTCCAAGGCGGTATTATCTTGTTGAATTGGATCTCCAGTTCAATTAGATATTACTTGGTTGGGTGGGATACAGTATTTAAAGTTCATAACATGGAGACCCTAATTTTAATTTTTTATTTTTTTTGGATACTATCCTTTTACGTGTCTTTGAGTTTTTTTTTGAAAACAAAAATTTGTCTAATAACTGGTAGTAACTCATGAATGAACTGATTAACTGATTGTGAAGTTAACTGATTCGACTACTTTCGATTAACTTTATATGAATATGCATTTTTTCTGTTAATTTAGTTGTTGAGTGTATCTTTTGCTAAAATACACTGACATATTTATCTTACCTTAAATCTAACTGTACGTCAATACTTAGAGCATTGTTTTTATCGATTATATAATAGTTTTATATATTGAATTTTTACTATCAATTCATTTTTCAAATTAGATTTCAAAATTTGTTCAACAATTAAATTAAAATTTTCTTTTTGAGTTAGTCTACATAATATTTCATTCATGAGATGCCAAATTGGTAACCTATCAATGTCTGTTTAATCATTTTTTTTATTGTCATTCATATTTTCAATGTTGAATTTTCAAATCTTGATGACCCATAGTCAGAAAGTAGGGGTTGATAATTTTTCGTACTTTTTTTTATTGTTATCGTTTTAAATATTTTCAATATTCATAGTCAAGCTATGTTTATTTCTTTTTCGATTTTGTCTTGTCTTATTATAGACACATTTTTTTTCTCTTTCAATTATCTTTCAGTCGTGTATTGCGTTGAGGTTTATCTTTGCTGGTGTGTCGACATACATATCTTATCTTTATCTAGTGTGTAGGCACTCAATATATTTTGAGTTTATGAGAACTCGTACCTTCTCAACGAATACAGATATGCTGATATTTTTTTTTTGATTCACCGATTTTGACTTTTCTTATTTTATTTATCTTTAAATTTTATCGATGACTGACAAGTCGAGTGTTTTAGTGTTTCTTATATCTTATGTGTTATGCTTATATATTTTCTGCCATTTCAAATTATTTTACCTTGTATCTTCCATTGATAACTTATTTTATAAATTTGTTGCATGACTTATCTTGACGTTTTGATTTTTTCCTTTTGCAGGTTCTCAAACATGATTTTCTTGACGATAATGCATTATAAAAACTTCTCATAACTTTATCGAATTAATTTTTCCCTCATTTTTATTGACTATACGCTGAATTTTTTTTAATTTCAAAATTTTTTTGTAACTTTAAGACTGAAAAAAAAAACTAGTTTTTTTGGAAAATTATTTTTTTTTTTACCTTGGCAAAGGGGGTGTGTAACATGTAAATTCTCGGCTTAACCGCCGTTACTGAATTCTACATCGAAATACCGTGATTCACGCTATCAAATGATACCTCACTTTTGTTTCACCGATGAATAATAGACTCGCCCAGTTAGGAATGACTTGCGTACGACGAGAATATCGAGATAGCGTCGAATTTGCACATGAAACACCGTTCTTTTTTGGCAGGTATACGTTGAAGATACAACATCGTTAAGAGTCAAATAATATTCAATATCTATTGAACGAATATTCAGTTTATTAAAATTATTAAGTATCTGTGGCGTCTGATAGACGGTAAGTTATGAGAAGAAATCTAATTATTTCATATAAATGCATTATCTTGAAAATCTGAATTAATTCTTTGTTTCATTTTCCGCTATTATCAGTTGATTTTGTCAATTTTTTTTGATAATCAGGTTAGTTTGAGTTTAACTAGAGTATTTATTCATATTTTATTACAATTATATCTAAATTTAATTCAATAAGCTTCGAACACTTCTGCATATTTAATTACTTCGATACCAGTGCTATCAGGTATTGAAAAACTTGAATATGTGTAAAATTCTTATATTCTCTCAATTCAAAATATGATAGGCACATATATATATATATATATATATATATATATATATATATATATATATATATATATATATATATATATATATATTTACATATATATATATATATATATATATATATATATATATATATATAAATATATATATATATATTATATATATATATTATATATATATATATATATATATATATATATATATATATATATATATATATATATATATATATATATATATATATATATATATATTAGTGAAGCGTTGAAAGTAAAATGATATGTTTCGGGCTGTGCCTAGTCGATCTTAGAAGCGACTGGCAGACTCGATCAAACGTCGATCTTTGCATGCTGTCCCATTTTCGAAGTCCTTACGGGGTAACTCGCTTATTTTTAAACATGGAGATTTAGGGTTTTCGCGAACGTTGGCTACTTTTTAGTGAATCTCACTATACCGTAAACAAATTTCGTATAAATGCATTATCTTGAAAATCTGAATTGATTCCTTGTTTCATTTTCCGCTATTTAATTTTTTCATTTATCTATATTGAATTATTTATCTTTCAATATTGAAATAATCATCTTACATTTCTTAATTTAAAATATTTTTAATTTATTTGCTTATTTCACTCTCTCAATTTGACACAAGATTTTTGTAGGCTAACGATGGTAAATTTCACGTGGTATCTTATGTTCAGTTTAATGTTGGAACATATACTGTCTTTCTTAGCATCTTTGCTTGAGATAAATCTAAATGTTAATTTGAATTGGCCATCGATACCCTACAGAGATTCTTGGGAGATTTTAAGTTTGAGATTGTATGTTGATTTGCCCTGAATTATTTTAGTCACCTTGGCTGGAGCTAGGAAGCATTTTGATTGGAACTAAAAACCACTTTGGCTGGAACATTTAACAGAAGCCACGATATAACCGCAGGTAGAACTACCAAGCAACTAGGGACGAAGATTTCCAATGTGGGGTAAAAGATTGGGCTATCACAAAAATACAATCCACCTATAATATAATCAATAAAACGTCGATAGAAAATTAAATAGAAAAACAGTTAAGTCTCTTTGTATATATAATAAGAGTGTAGTAAATACCTTCATTTTATATCTCGTTATTATTTCTGAAAACTAACTAGAACCTATATATGTATAACCAATGTCTCAGCTAGCTCGGGCATATAATAAAAACGGAGAGTGGTTACAAAATATATAAAATTTTTCTTGGAGAATACATTATGTCGGATTCGGAATCCAACGCCGCCCGACGATCTTGATATTGACGTCAGAGTATAAAGAATTGTACATTTTTGTAAGCTCACGGCCGGACAAAAAAGTAAAAACAAAAGGACGTCTGTGAAATCAAACTTCAACATTGAGAACTGAGTCGTCATTTTTTGACGTTTGCGGAAAAACAAGTTCTTGGCTGGAATAAAGAGCATAAGGATCAATAAGCTTTCTGGTGATACACTTCACGACAACATGCAGGAAATATTAATGATTATTTCATGTCAGTTTATGACTCGGGTATAGTTTCGGATGATATCTTGGTGCATTACAGTGAAGAAAAATTTGGTGATGATGCTGAGTTCGAGTTTAGCTCGGTTGAGCCTTCATTTATTTTGATTATTATTAGTAGTCTGAAACCCAATGCTTCCGAAGCTGATGGTTCAGATATCAATATGCTCAAAATAAGTCGACCAGTAGGTTTGCCCTGCCTCATGCATATTTTTAATATTTGCCTGTAGATGGTGTATTTTTCTGAGAGCTGGCAACAGGCAGTTATTACACCGATTGCTAGGGCCGGTTCTTCTTCAGTTGTCTGATCTCAGACCGATTAATCTTCTATTTTGTTCAAAGTGTTAGAGAGAGTGGTGCATATGCAGGTGGTTGACTGCGTTGAGGAATGTGATAAATTTTCATAAAAATCAGTCTGAATTTTGTAAAAACCACTACTATACATTAGCTCTGTTGGCCCTTGTTGATGATATTTCTGCGGCGACTGATAAAAAGAAGACTGTGTTTGGTAACACTTGATTATTTCCGTGCATTTCAATCATGATCTCCAGTGTGCCGAACTAACATTTTATGGAGTATGTTAACAGACAGTTTGGTTTTTCGAAATACATTTTCGGATAGTGCAGCATTGTTAACAATTGAATGGAAAAAGATCTCGTTTTTTTGATGTAGTATCTGGTGTACCGCAGAGGTCAGTTCTGGGATTTCTCTTGCTTTTACTTTATACTGCGAAAGTGAATTCATTCGATGAACAGACTCAGATAGCACACACCTTAAACGTGAAAGAGTTTTATATTCGAATAGTTTTATCCGGAATTTCAAATCAAGTAAAAAGCTGAGTGAGTGAATCGTTGGTCATTTTAGTACTCAACTATTGTGATATGCTCTCTTTCGCTTATCTTAACTATCTGACAGAAACTAGAATTCAGATTATACAGAATACACATATAAGGTTTATTATCAATTTAAGAAAGTTTGACCATGTTTCGGTGGATAGATTTTGTGTACAAATATTACGGACTTTTGAAACATCCTACCTCAGAAAAATTTCATTATGGCTTCAGAGATTTAAGGGGTGGTTCAGTTCTCAAATAACTCGAATATCATACAACTGGTTCTCAACAAAGCTTTCATTATATATTTGTTAGTTCGTATAATGTTCTGAAGATCATTTTAGAGTTTTGTGTCTCTCTTGTTTCAAAAAAATGTGATTAGAAAATATTTTGGGTAGGTTTTATGGCTAATGAGCTTAAGATTTCTTTTTTAAACTTATGAGAGTATTTTTATTATTATAAGGCTGTTTATTTAATTTCATATTCAGTTATTTAGAGTTTTTCTTTATATTTGAGCCAGGTTTGTCTTATATGTCATCAGTTCCAACTGATGAGCTGTGCTTTAAAGGTTTAGTGATAGAGCAGAGCTTAAATTTCGGGGTCACTTGAGATATTCAACTTTGTAAAAATCACATCAGCAGTTTATGAGTAGCTCTTTCATATTCGAAATCACAAATTTAATAGATAAACTTTCAGTACGTCTATTTCGAATACTCGTAATTAACTAGAAAATTAGAGACATGAGTTTGATGGTGAAATTTGGAAATGCCACTGAATTTGTGATTATGACGAATTCTAGCTACTGCAGCACATTTGTTTTATAAAATATATTTTCCATGGATTATGAATAATTTTAGCAAGTTCGCCCTTAAAGATTGATAATGAATTTTTTAGGAATGCAATAAATGTTAGGTATGTGTTTATGATGTTGACTACACTGTATAGAGTTGCATCGTAGGCTGAAAAATATCATCCACTACTAGCGCTGGGAGTCTCAATTATTTCAATTTGCACTATAATGTCATGCAGATTAGATATTATTCAACAAGTATTGTTTTACTCTATGTAAATATATAGTTGATTGAGGGTAATTATAACATAAGCCACCAGTTAAAGGGGCAACAGAGCAAGCTAAGTAATTAGTTGCATTTTTGAGTAGAAAATAATTTACATTAAAAATATAACACTATTTTACTTTTACTGTTTTTCTACTCAGGTTAACTCTAGTGAAATATCCAACAAATAAGTATAAAATACTAGATTATTAATCTAGTGTAGTAATAGAATTTAAATGAGGATGTTCATCGAGTATTCAAATATCCACTTTCCATTCAAATGAAGATTGAAAAGCATTTCCGCAAACTAAGAGGGTTATCGTGGGCTCTCCACGAACGAAGGTGTAGGAGATGTTGGGGAGAAAGGACCTATGCGTCGTTAATCTTGTTTTCACATGTCATTTTCACCCATTGCTCTTGAAGACTCTAAATCGTTTCCGATCTCTTCACTTGTGAAAATTGCCTTTTTTCTTGATCATAAGAAAATAAGGGTAGTCAAGTGTTGGAAGTGAAACAAATTAAATTAAGACCTGTTGCGATTATTGAATTGCCTTCAAGAGAAACAATTAAAATGATTTCGTAAAATGAAGATAATATTCTGCTATAGGGGTTATTGCTCTAACTAAAGATTGAACAGTAACTGAAATGTATCAAAATAACGTCAGGAAACTAGGCAGAGACAATGGTTGTAAGGCGAATGTGAACTGCAAAGCAGTTAAATTGAAAAACATGATAAAACTTCTTTGCTATACAATAAAGAAATGACAAGTTTCAGTCCTCAATATTAAGAATTTCAATAAACTTTCTTTCATTCAGTGAATAAACAAAAGACTTTACGTTATACGTTATAATTTAGAAGTTTATTTCAAGTTATAACGATTAGAATGCGGGTTTAATCTCATTTTCTGTACCTGTTGGTTAACTATAAGGTTGATTATTAGTTGATTTTGTCATATGATTTGATAATCAGGTTAGTTTGAGTTTAACTAGAGTATTTATTTATATTTTATTACAATTATATCTAAATTTAATTCAATAAGCTTCGAACACTTCTGTATATTTAATTACTTCGATACCGGTGCTATCAGGTATTGAAAAATTTGAATATGTGTAAAATTCTTATATTCTTTCAATTCAAAATATGATAGGCACATATATATATATATATATATATATATATATATATATATATATATATATATATATATATATATATATATATATATATTATATATATATATATATATATTAGTGGAGCGTTGAACGTAAAATGATGTTTCGGGCTGTGCCTAGTCGATCTTAGAAGCGACTGGCAGACTCGGTCAAACGTCGATCTGTACTGTACAGGCTGTCCCATTTTCGAAGTCCCTACGGGGTAACTCGCTTATTTTCAAACATGGAGATTTGCGGTTTTCGCGAACGTTGGCTACCTTTTAGTGAATCTCACTATACCGTAAACAAAATTTTCATTGCTTGCTTCGTTTTTGAGATACAGGGCGAAGTTGAAATTATTGCATTTTGGTCCCCCTCTTGTATCACCGCTGTCTTTTGACTGAAACGAGAAGTAAAAACTGTTTTTTATGGACTTTTTTACGTAGAATCGAGTGGCGTAGTCAGATTTCCGAAATGAGCTGTCATTGTTTGGGTACCGGTGCTATCAGGTATTGAAAAATTTGAATATGTGTAAAATTCTTATATTCTTTCAATTCAAAATATGATAGGCACATATATATATATATATATATATATATATATATATATATATATTATATATTTATATTATATATATATATATATATATATATATATATATATATATATATATATATATATATATATTATATATATTATATATATATATATATATATATATATATATATATATATATATATATATATATATATATATATATATATATATATATATATATATATATATATATATATTAGTGAAGCGTTGAACGTAAAATGATGTTTCGGGCTGTGCCTAGTCGATCTTAGAAGCGACTGGCAGACTCGGTCAAACGTCGATCTGTACTGTACAGGCTGTCCCATTTTCGAAGTCCCTACGGGGTAACTCGCTTATTTTCAAACATGGAGATTTGCGGTTTCCGCGAACGTTGGCTACTTTTTAGTGAATCTCACTATACCGTAAACAAAATTTTCATTGCTTGCTTCGTTTTTGAGATACAGGGCGAAGTTGAAATTATTGCATTTTGGTCCCCCTCTTGTATCACCGCTGTCTTTTGACTGAAACGAGAAGTAAAAACTGTTTTTTATGCACTTTTTTACGTAGAATCGAGTGGCGTAGTCAGATTTCCGAAATGAGCTGACATTGTTTGAGTATAACCCAATGTTATAATTTTTTAAATGAAACACTCTGTACATTTTTCCATATTCAAAACACAAATATTTTGCACTTTTCAAAAATATATAATACTTGTATAAAATTCTAAGTATTGGCCCTGTATTTAGAAAATTTTCTTTTTTTTTATGGCAAGTCAAGACAAATATCACTTTGATAGATCGTTCGGCGCAATAAATAAAAATATCATTTCCATTTATATAGGTTAGAATGAAAAGTATTCATTAAAATAATATTATTTAATATAAGTTACTAAACACAGATGCATTTAATAATTATTTTAACAAAAATAGAAACTTATATGTAACACTGCTACAAAAAAAAGTTTTATTTTTCTGTTGAAAATGTTTTGTGATTATTGTTCATATTACTGCCATTTCCATTCTGTTGAAGACACATCGTCTGAGGATAGCGCCAATCGACCGTACTTCAGAAAGAAAATCATCCTAAATTTTCAAATATCTTTGGTGATTCAAGTTACCGTCGAAAATGCGGTAGGCTAATCTTCCTCCTAAAACGAAACAAGATACATTAAAGCTTTAATGTACCTTCTTTCGTTTTTGGAAGAAGAATTAGCCTACCGCATTTTCGGCGGTAACTTGAATCACCAAAGATATTTGGAAATTTAGGATGATTTTCTTTCTGAACTGCTTGACGAAATTCCGTTGGTTTAATAAAGAGAAGGTTTATCCTAATGAAAGATTCCAAAACCAGTGGATTGGTAATAATGGTTCCATTAACTGGCAACCAAGGTCCCCTGACTTATCTATATTAGATTTCTTCATATGGGGCTATATAAAAAATAAAATAAACCACACGCGGCACGAAAATCGAGATGCTCTGATGAAGTTTTCGAATACATGGGTATAAGACTTTTGTTTTTAACTGTGGTCGATTGGCGCTATCCCCAAAAAATATGTCTTCAACAGAATGGGCAGCAATTTGAACAATATTACAAAACATTTTCAACAGAAAAATAATAGAACTTTGTTTTGTAGCAGTGTTACATATAAGTTTCTATTTTTGTTATAATAATTACTGAATGCATCTCTGTTTAGTAAATTATATTGAGTAATATTTTTTTAATGAATACTTTTCATTTTAACCTATATAAATGGAAGTGATACTTTTTTATTGCGCCGAACGATCTATCAAAGTGATATATGTCTTGACTTGCCATAAAAAAAGAAGGAAATTATCTAAATACAGGGCTAATACTTAGAATTTTATATAAGTATTATATATTTTTGAAAAGCACAAAAGTGTTTTGAATATGGAAAAATATATAGAGTATTCCATTAAAAAAATTATAACATAGGGTTATATCTAAACAATGACAGCTCAATTCGAAAATCTGACTATGCCACTCGATTCTACGTAAAAAAGTGTATAAAAGACAGCTTTTACTTCTCATTTAAGTCAAAAGACAGCGGTGATACAAGAGGGGGACCAAAATGCAATATTTTCAACTTCGCCCTGTATCTCAAAAACGAAGCAAGCAATGAAAATTTTGTTTACGGTATAGTGAGATTCACAAAAAAGTAGTCAACGTTCGTGAAAACCGCAAATCTCTATGTTTAAAAATAAGCGAGTTACCCCGTAAGGACATCGAAAATGGGTCAGTCTGTACTTGTAACATACGTAGTTCATAAGTTAGTGTTCTCTCGCGTTGTTCCAATAAATTATTTTGTCATGTTTATGTTTGTCTATTGGGCGTGCACGTGTATAAGATGGAAGATGACTGTATCAAACACTGTTTTTACTGAAAACGTGGATGAAGAAGCTCTGAGGGTGAAGTTTGAAGCGGAAATTACTAATTTGAATGAAGATGAGTGTTCATTTCATATAAGAAACAAACAGTTATATCAGCAGATTATCTATGAGGTAGTTGACATCACTTATTCAGATGTGGTATGTTGCATTTGCCAAAAAGAGAGCTGAAGTGCACATACGTGCGTAATTTGTAATCAGGTCGTACATGTTGTGTGCGGTGATAGCACACTTGGTGCAGACTATGAAGGCTTCGGAAATGAAGTTACATGCAGCCGTTATGCAATGGCAGCAAATATAGAAATAAATGAAAAAAAAAGCGATTGAAGGTCTTCGAGCTCATGCTGATGTTATGAAACTGTAACTATGCCTATTCCCAGCTTTGATGCTCGAAATATTTTGGGAATCATAGAACATAAAACAGTTGACGGTTTAAATAGTGTACGGAAGAAAAACGGAATAATAAAAATCTTTTTTCTAGGAATCGAATGAAAGTATGCAAAGAGAATTTTATTTATTAAGAAGATGTGCCCGACGTTCAGTTCTAAAAGTGAAATCAGTGCAAAAGATTCTGAATTTAGGGCCAAGGCTTCATAAAATGCACTGCAATAAAACATGCTCTTCAAAATTATGTAAATGTGAAAGATTTAACGTATTGTGCAAATCTAAATGTCATAATGGTTTGACGGAAATTCTTTAATCAAAGGCCGAAAAACGTCATTTATTTGGGCTTTGACGAAGACTTTAAGTCAGACAGAAGGATTGTTTATTCAAACCTAGGAGCGCCGGAGCTTCGAGGTATGGCTATTGGCGTCTGAAATCAATATCGTAGCGCCGGAACGGCTAATATCGGTACTACTATATGGGCCATTAACGGTTTGTTTACATTTTTTGGAAATGGTATTTACGTTCATTTCATTTTGAGTTTCCGAACGTTTAGCTTCGTAATTCGTGTTTTTTTGGACTTCGTATTTTCCAGTGGTTCTCTGTGTTTCGATCGAGGATAATATTATCTCTGTTCAATAGTAGATAACCTACCTACATCAAGTTGAAATTTACACTGAGTTTTTATCATTGAACATGAAAATCAATAATAAAATAAAGGAGAAGATGCATAAAGTAATTGGTTGGAGGAACTACGTATACATCATGAAAAGGCTGTATGATAAAACACCTATTTATTTAAAAAGTAAAAAGACTTTCAAAAGTTTCAAGAAAACATCTTTGACATATTTACTTTCATTACCAACTGAAGATGTTTTGAGTATAATGAATGAAACTAAGTACTTACCAGCAGAACTGAAAGAAACAACATGAAATAAAAGAAGAATTAACATGAATATTCTGCTTGAATGGTTTGAACGTAATGAGTTATCATATTTTTTTAATTTTCCTGACGTATAAAAGCTCTCCTAAAAGTACGGTGGACTTCTGAGAGTCTGTTTTTTCTAGTTATATAATTGAATATTTCAGTTTTTATCTAGCTATAGAGTCAAGTTTTATTTCATATTCCTGATGTTATGATGAACTGCCATTTTGGTTGTGCAAATAAATATTAAATATTATTCTTATTTTAATAGTATCTCTGGTTATTAAAAGAAAGAAAATACAATTATCTAGAACCTCCGAATGATGGCCCAGGTTCAGATTCCGATAAAAGTGGAAGATTTTTCGTTGGAATAGAATTGGACTTCAAAAACCCTACGTTTTCGGTTAGCTAAAAATTGCACATCTTCAGTTGGTTTAATTCTATATGGAAAAATCCACAAACTTACTGCAGGGAAAATAATTCATCTCAGTAAACTGTAAAGAACAACTCTCTTATGTTCAGACACTTTCTTTCAATCTTCAAGTTATGAATCCACACCTTTCTTCTGTCCATCATTTCCTTGTTTCCAAACATTGTTTGGTATACAACTTTGAATTGCCCAGCTTTCGGAAAGGTATGTAAGCTATATTCGGGTTTCTTTTGCCCAAGATGAACAATAGGATACACAACAATAGCGATTCATTTCTTCTGAAGTTTGTAAACGATCTCAAACAAAATAAAACACAATTAAAATTCAACAACTTCTCATATAAAATACACGTAAACAGATTTAAATAAAGCAATCTATGGCCCATACGTTAGTAAAATTCGACACCAGTAGGGGGCGTATCGCTTATCAACGTTCGCCAATAACATAAATAAATTATTTCGTGTGTTGAGTGTTACTCTGTGTAATTGTAGAACGAAGTGGGTCGCACTGAGCATAAAGATGTTTCGAAAAGAATCCATGTATCAGCCACAAGACGTTGACAAGTCACTTCAGAAGCTCTGTGCGTTATGGTTGTTTCTAGAATTTGTCGACGTGAAATGAATCGAATAACACCATTCATTGGTCGGTGATGCTGAACAAGGTATTGTGGGTCATCTATATAAAACGTCCCTATTCTGAATTGGATAGATTTCATACTCCAAGAACACAGAGACATATACGTATAAATATATATGTAAATATAATCTTCATATTATATATGAGTATCTTGCTGAAATTTACAAACACTCTTACTTATCTGACATCACCATAACTAGCCTCAACTTCTACTGCATAGTATCACTATTCATTGTTTACTAGTAAAATAACAATGAATTATAAGTATTTTAACTCGCTTGGTTTGCCAAGCGCATGTGAGTATTACTGTAGCAAATTTTTGGGTTCAGATTTTATTTGTCAGTTACGTGGAGTTTAAAGTGCTATGAGGACCTTCGTTCCAAGAGGTCTATAAACCATATTAATTGATACGTATTTGTTCTGGCATATACAAATTATTGAATACAGAAATAAACGTAAATTAATTGCCTTAATCGTAAAAAATTGAAAAAATGATGAAAAACTGGTTCATTTGAATTATTTACTGTATTCAGAATACTATTTGTCAATATATATATACTATTTACCAAGATCAATAGAGCAAACACAACGGCTAACTCACAAAAGCAATGATGTTAAAAAAAGTTCGATAACCGTCGTTAGCTTAACGAGTTCAAGCGACTAGTATCTTTACACAAGGAAAGTCGGAAAATGCATCCCCATCGACTTTCTTTCAGTTCTTTTCGAAGCAGAGCGGAGTCCTCCCAAAAAAATTCCTAAAAAGTATTATCGCAGAAACAATCTGCCAACAATCTTTTCGTGCTCTGAGAGCACACTACAAGAAGCGGAGACTCTGTTTGAACTTCAAGTTTTGAGTGCTTGAAGCCCCTTTCATAGTAATTGTTATAAGATCGATCATGATTTCTGAAACTGGAAAATAGGGTCACATCTGTTTTGTCAGTATTGTTCAGTTACAATTTAATATTTCCGTGGAAGAAATATGTACCTTGTTATATTGAATATAAACTCTTCTATATATATGATAATGAAGAAGCGAATTTTGTCTGAATCTTAAATATATTAAATGCAAGATTCAGTCTTGAACACTATGTTCCCCACAAATTTTCTTCTGTCTAAAGATTCAGAATTATATAGGTATCTCAATTATATTAATCCATTATAATAATACGTAAATGAAAATTATACGAATAGTAAAAACATAAAACTAATTTCCTTCGTTTTGTACAGCTGACATAAATATGACATTCATTTTGAAAAATGTTACTGGATTTTTACAACCATATCATTATTTGAATATTTGCAATACTTATTTAATGTTTTATATGAATACTACAGTTTTCAGATTCGCATTAACTACGTAATATATATTGCTTAAATAACAAAATATAAGAAACAGTAAAACGTGCCAGAAAGAATTTAACAAATTGGCCATATTTAACATGATATAAGTCTAAAGTTTGAAGAACGAATGCAGTCTATAAATGTTGAAGACTTGTCACCTTTTGTTTTTAATTTAGCGAAGAAAAAAATTGTGATATAATTTCTACTTCAATCAAATGAAAATAATCAATACAGGTTTCAGTAAAATTTGAAAAAATATTTGCTCCTAATAGAGGAATTGTGGGCGATGCATGTGAATATTATGAATACGATAGGAAAAATGCTTTACAAGATGATCAATTGGGAATGATTGCAAATCGATTATTTTATATAAATATATGAATATATATATATATATATATATATATATATATATATATATATATATATATATATATATATATATCTCTATATATATATATATATATATATATATATATATATATATATATATATATATATATATATATATATATATATATATATATATATATATATATGTATATCTGTTCAGAAAGATTTCCGCGGTCGAAAGTATTTGAAAAACTTGGTTCTCGGAATGAACCGCGTAACAGATTCCAAAAATCTCGATGTTTCGGCTCCTTTTGCGAAGCCATCTTCAGGAGAATTAGAAGGGGAATAATTCAGATACGTGGCCTCAATCTGCCTACTCTACGAATCGAATTAGGAGGAATCGGAAACAATACGATTGCGTGGTCTCAACCTGCCTACTCCACCAACCGTACTGTTTTCTGTCAACTCTGAAGTCTCAACCTGCCTACTCTTCAGAGTCAACTTGACTCTGTTATTTGTTATAAGTTTATATTTTGTTCCAATAAACGATATTCAAATCACATTTTGTTCGGGCAAGAAGAGGAATATTTCTGCTTCACCAAATAGCTAGCTACCGTAACGGCTGAAGTAAGAAAAAGGTGCCAGACGTGCATTAGGAATGAAATTTATAGCTAGAGAACAGTTATTATATTAAATAACTTCTGGTGGTTTGTCTTTTGTTCAAATGAACGATCATAAGAATGAAATTGTTTTTCACACTAAGTCCGAACGTTTTCTGTCTTTCTGAAGAAATATTCGCAATTTGAAGCAGAAATATTTTTTCTTATCAATGTGTAGCATACCATTAAAACGTTTATTAAGTAAAGTAGTTTTTGAAGGAGAATGAAGCTTTCAATTCCTGTTACTTTTTTCAACATTGAATTTTTAAATTGTTTCATTTTCAAAAAATCACTCATTTTGTGGAATAAAAATTCTCGTATGTGTCTTTGGGGTACCAACAGTTGTGATGAAAACTATTAACTATTTGAACAACCACACATAACAGAATATTTAATTGAAAAAGTTGGGCTTTTACAGCTATTAACAAAAAGCTTATGAGGGTTTAAAATCGGAATTTTGGAAAATTTTAGAATAGAAATTAGAAAAATTAAATCTCCTTATCCGTGTGTCTTAGGTCCCAGAGTTCGAAGAGAAAAGGTAGCAAATGATCCTAACAATAACCCAAAAAATTTTGGTTCTTCATGTGCCGAATATACATATTCATATATATATATATATATATATATATATATATATATATATATATATATATATATATATATATATATATATATATATATATATATATATATATAGGACGACCAGTGACGGCTCGTGAAGTTTTGGTTTGAGGAGGCTACAAGAGGTGTTAAAAAATACACCATAGGCGAAAATTTTCAGGATTTCAAGATCAACCGCCTTATAATTTAAAGAAAATCAAAGTAAAACAAGCACCCTAAGCTATTCATTTGTTTTCACTTTCGAGTGTCTACCTTGAGACCTACAACTCCTATTCACAATATTCACAAAAACTCTTCTCAGCCAATTAATCAATTCATCTATTCATCAAATTTTTTTTTCTTTCACAAAATAGGTACCTACCTACCTACTTAACGAATTTGTTAACAGCTGGTGAAAGCAAATAAAAAGTTATTATATATTTTTGAAGATTAGCGGGATTCTGCGATCTTTAACGTTAGCAAAATTATCTATAATATCCTCATAAAATTTTTTGTCTTTCGCCAAAAGTTTTACCAATTCCTTTTCAATAGACAACAAACTAATATTTTTCAAACGATCCTGGCTCATTGAATTTCGTAAATAAGTTTTAATTCTCTTAAGAGTGAAAAACGAGCGCTCTACGGAAGCCGATGTCACCGGGATAGAAACAATTAGACATAAGAGTTTATAAACTTGGGGTGAATCTTAATACAAATCATTATCAAAAAAGTTTTCAATAGTCCTCACATGATTTTCATTTTCCCCCAAAATTTCATTGTCATTATAAACAACACTCTGTTCACTTTTCATGGCCACCTTATCAAAAAAAGTGTATTTTTGACATAAATTTTTCAAAAGGTTGTCTGGAAAACTAGCCGAAAATCCGGTAAACAAATTTTTATTGAGTAAGTCGAAGAAATGCAGTTCTTTCAAATCAGAGAACCTTATTTCTATTTGACCCCTAATAGTATCCAAAATTTCATAAAATATTTGCTTATAGTGAAGCTCCATATCTGCGTAACTGAATTTCTTTCGTTTTGGGCTAAATTTAGTCGTATCATCAGTAGTTTGAAATACAGAAAATAGTTTTTTAAAATAAATTTCTGAACGAAATTCTGAAATTTTTTCCAAAAGAAACTTGAGCCGATTTCGTGAGTAAATTACATCTGCAAACTTGTGCTGTAAGATTTGAAAAACTATTTCAATTTGTTCAAAAATTAATCTAAAGATGTTTAAAAAATATAAAAAATTCTTTTCAACTGAGAATGAATCTGAAGTCTGTTATTAATTCTTTAAATTCATCATTAACTTTAAAATTCAAAATCCCAAAATATAATAAATATTTTATGAAATTATCTAGATCACGATAAAGATAATACTTTCATAATATTAATAATTATTGTCATGTATTACAAAGACCTGCATCCAATACTATCAATATCATTTGTTTTAATTGAATAACTCATATTTTTTTCAATGGCAGTATCAATATCTGAGCTGAAAGTTCATAACGAATGAATTAAAATAAATATTGACCATCGATAAATTTCCGACAATTATTCACCCTTGAGGTTTGAACGATATATTTGGAACTAATTTATATTTCATGAAATTATATTGATTCATAATGGTGGAAGTCCTAAATGGCCCCTTACCCGGTTATCTCCAATTAATTAATAGGGTGATCTTAAATGTCAGAAACAGGAAAAGCTCGTTTTCTGAAACCTTCTCGAAGAACGCCTTTGACAGTCAGAAAACGGCCTAGTTTAATGGCGGTTTCACTTTCCATCGGCAATATTTCCCCCAACTCTCATTAAAATTTCTACAAAATGGCACGAATTTCAGGAATAAATCGAATTGCCTTAATTGTAGATAATTAATTTCATGAGAGTAGTTATTTTGATTGTGATCCTGAAGTTAACGTTGAATTGTAAAAACTTCACTCTTGCTTTATTTCTCAGATGAAAACAGATAGCGAAAACTATTCAATATCATTCAAGAATATATATATATATATATATATATATATATATATATATATATATATATATATATATATATATATATATATATTTATATATATTTATATATATATATAAATATATATATATATATATATATATATATATATATATATATAAATAAATATAAATTAATATATATATATATATATATATATATATATATATATATATATATATATATATACCTATATACCTATATATCGTGCTGGGTTTTTTCGAAAAATTGCTAAAAGTATTTGATCGAATATCTCAAAATGTTAATTTTTCACACAAAATTAGCGGGGAAAATTTTTTTTGCATTGTAGACGTTCTTCAAGATAGCATTTTTCAAAGAAATTTTGTTCGTCTTGTTTTCGAGATATCACATTCAACTTTGTTTTTTAAATACGGACCAGCATTTTTTATTCCAAATTTAAAAAGAATTTTTTTTTATTTCAACGGTATATCACCTGTCCGGATTCGTTCGTATTTAAATCGTAAAAAACTAGTATTTAATTTATTTGGCACTTTTTCATTTTATCATAGGCTTAATCATATAGCAAAGAGAAACAATTGCTTATAAAAGTCAATGATCCGTAATACATGTGACGTGTCAAAGTGAGCTTAAACCAACATGGTAGCGTTTTCTAATGGTGAAAAATTAGATTAATTTTTTTGTATTGCAAAAGCATCTTGGAGTGCTGAAAGAGCCCTTCAAATGTATAAAAACTTGTACCCCAAAAAGCGCTTACCGAATCGAATATTTCACAAGGCTAGAGCGAAATTTGCTACTATACGGATCATTCAATAATCCTTCAGAACGAGGAACAACTGTAACGGCAGAGAATGGGGAAGATGAAACAAATGCATTAGGTATGTATCATACACTTTAAATTTTGGCAAAGGTAATTTTGAAAAATTAGGAAGTTTTAAGGTTTATTACGTAACTTGAATTTAATTAAATGGTAAAAAGTTTGAATGTTAAAAAACTTAATGAATAGTTTCTTTCATTACACCGTGCAACAGCCTGTTCATCTTATTTAAATAGGCAATTGTTTTATTGGTAGTCTTAGCCACCTCTGATGTTCTCATTTTTATTAAAACTCAATACAAATGAAATTTTTTTTTATCATTGAAACGCAAACAAATATGAACATGTGATACATCGTTAAAATCAGAAAAAAAAGTGCTTTCAAGAAATGTAATAAAAAGTACAGGTCCGTATTCAAAAAAAGTAAGTTGATGGTTATATCTCGAAAACTAGACGAACCAAATGTCCTTAAAAAATAACAAATTGAAGAACGTCTAAAACGCATGAATATTTTTCTTCTTTAATTTTTTGTAAAAATTATACTTTTTGAGATATTCGATCAACTAGTTTTGAGCAAATTTTCGAAAAACTCCCGTACTTCGAAATATAATTTTTTTTTTAATATGAAACTATATTTTCAATTTCCCTCAAAAACATTTTGTCCAATTTGACCAACATTGTAGTTCTTATAATTACCGAGATAGCAATAGTGGCCCATGGCAATAAGGACACCCTATATATATTTATATATATATATATATATATATATATATATATATATATATATATATATATATATATATATATATATATATATATGTATATATGTGTATATATATATATATATATATATATATATATATATATATATATATATATATATATATATAATGTAAGTTTGGAGTTTCTTCCAACCTAACGATGCGCTCAGTGCAGTCGACTGAGCGGATCAGGGTTGCGAGGTTTCTCAAAGATTTATCAGGTCATCATATCCAGATACCTTGACAACTGTTCATTTTCAATTGTATAAATTTGACACTGTCATAAATTGTATATTTGTTGAAAAGAAACATATCCATTTGTGAATTAATGTACTTGTTTGTTGATTCAGGTAATGTTATAATGTATTGAATAGGTTTAATGTATGTAATTATGTGTTTTAATAAACTTTTCAGTTATTGCTAGCATCAACAGCCGTACTTAAATTCATCTTGAATAGTCTTGATAGCAGACTTATATATATATATATATATATATATATATATATATATATATATATATATATATATATATATATATATATAAATATATATATATATATATATATATATATATATATATATATATATATATATATATATATATATATATATATATATATATATATATATATATATATATATATATATATATATATATTGAAAGATAAAATTAGTAAACTTCCTCCAATAACATTTTGAATATACAAAATTGTTGATCAATATATAAAAACACATTTTTTGGGAAAATAAGAAAGTAGCCGTGTAGTATCGCCGGATTAAAATTGCAGTTAATTACACTCTTTTTCTTTATCTGGCTAATTCAAATAACCTTTGTTGGCTTCCAATTATAGGTTATATTCTATTAACATTCATCAGCTATCAACTCTTTCAATTGTGTTCTTCTATTTAGATATATTACTGTTTCTATAATTTCATATAATTTCATTTTACCGCGGATTATCTGGGAGTTTAAGATGAAACAATATGTATTTCATGTCGAATTGATGGTTTTAAAAACTGAAGTGAGTTTATCTCTTCCTCTACATTATCATAAAATTAAAGATGACTCGAAAGTTCTTTGATATCATTTTTCAAACTCAATTTAATCATACTTTGAAGCGTAGCAAAGTATATCTTTAGTAAAATGGACAATTTTACAATGATATTGTATAAAGTTGATGTAATATTTCTGATTTCAAGTTTTTGTAATATGAAATTGTAAAATAAATAAAAATATTTATGATTATAACTTGGAACCTTAGTTTTTATATACAGTCAATAACAAAAATTTTCTAATATTTTATATTTATTTCATTTAAAGATTCCTCTACCTATCATGTATAAAGATATTGTTTGAGATTTCAGTAATTATACGGATCATTTCTGGTATTCATTATTAAATTTAAAAGTGAATTTTGTTTCTAAAATAAGTCAATAAAGATTTGTATACAAAAAACACTTATGACAATTGGAGTTCGAGCTTAGCAAAATTTTGAAGGATGTATGAATTTTGATTGTTTTAATAATTCGAAAACTTTTTTCACTCATTCATTGTAATTTTACCTTTAGAATGGTGCTAATTGGATAGTTGATACATTATATCGTTGTCATGAAATATCAACTTGCACATTTAATTCTCATTTGATATAAAATAAAAACATAATATATATATATATATATATATATATATATATATATAAATATATATATATATGTATATATATATATTATATATATATATATATATATATATATATATATTATATATATATATATATATATATATATATATATATATATATATATATATATAATATATATATATATATATATATATATATATATATATATATATATATATATATATATATATATATATATATATATATATATATATATATATATATATATATATATATATATATATATATATATATATATATATTTATATATATATATTTATAAATATATATATATATAATATCTATAATATATTCATATATATATATATATATATATATATATATATATATATATATATATATATATATATATGTATATATATAGTCTAAGATCCCAAGTAAGGTCGACTTTCACTCATCTGCTTGCCAAACGAGTTATATATCAAAATTAAGGTAATTTTATTACGAATGCAGTAGTATGGGGTTGCCTGCAAAAATCCGGTCCAGAATATGGGATGCCTGGCTTTTAAATTGAAAAAATTAACGAGCAAATTGTACTGGATTCTTGTAACAATAATCGGGGTGAGCTGGACTAATTTCCGAAGTTGACGAAATTTTGAGGAATTATTTGGGGATGATAGAGGGTGTCTTTGCTGAGTTTCCGAACACGAGGAGCCGGAGCTTTTGATGGTAGGGCGAAAAAACTGCGATTTTTTTCCAACCGTTACAGGTTTTCTTCCCATATGGTTTATAAGTGTTTTTTTAAATTTATAAGAACGAGCAACTGTTTTATGTACCGGGTGTCTGATTGAGAGAGTTACCCCGCTGTATCTCAGAAACTATTCGTCGTAGAGACTTACGGTAAAAAATGTTATGAATAAAGTGTCCAACAGAAAACCCTGGAAATTATTTTCAGGTTTCTAAGATGGCCGCCAGGGGGCGTAACCGCCATCTAAAACTTTTCAAGTGGTTTTTTTCTGCAATACACCTAGTAAATATACCAAAAAAATATTTTTTATTTCAAGCTGAGCTTTATTCGAGTAATTTATTTTTGACACTTCTTGACGTATCTATTGAAACTAAGTGGTGGGGGGTGATTCAATGTTTTTTGAATAAACAGCTGTAACTCTTGAACGACTGTATACTATTTGTACCAATGCCGCATTTTTTTTTTAACTCGAGGGACCTACAGTTTAACGCCGGTTCCGAATGGCCAATGGGCTTGTAAACTATGTACTTTACCAAACAATTTTCAATCATAAATAACCACTAAATTCCGGACAAACACAACACCCAAGAGCGAGGTGGGACTCGAACCCACAATCCTCGGTTTACAAACGGTATAAGGAGGTTCACCTTACTGCTGGTCTACCGAGGCCTCTAATGCCGCATTTTGAAGACATTCAAAATATACCGCAAAGATATCAACAGCTTCATCATTTGTAAACTCATTTCAATAGTTTTCAGTCCTTACTTGAGGGGCCTAGTATCAAATGCGGCAATCTGCACTTTTCGACGAAATTCAGTTACAAACATCAAATTGTTAATTTTTATGCTCTAGGTAAGAAAATAGCAGATTCGAGAACCAAAATCGGCAAAATCCCCTTAAAATAGCATGGTAACTCATAGGCTTAGAATCAAACACGGCTATCTCCATCAACTATTCAGAATCAAAGTCGGCAATCTCCACTTCCACCAATAAGACGCCTCGTAGCGGCCATGTGACATGACATTCAGTTATGACTTTCTGTAGTTTCTTTACAACCACAGTGCAAAAAAGAACACTGTTGTTCACTTGTATTGTTTATAGCGCTGAAAAAAATTTGTTTATGAATTACAATGGAAAGTGTTACAACTCCTGATGGCAGATGGTTGCTGATGGCAGATGGTTGCTGATGGCAGATGGTTGCAGTGGGCAAAACAAGAACACCACACTCATTGGAATGTGCTGCAAATGGCTTTCGAAAAGAGCGCCGGAACATGTTCAGAATATCGAGGTGATTTTTCCGGTAGTAGGCCATTCATTTTTGCCTGCTGATAGGGTATTCGGAAATATTGAAAAGGATATCAAAAAGTTGGAAGTTATAACACAGCCAGAAACCTATTTGGAGCTTTTTTCAAAAATTGCAACAGTTAGTCATTTAGGGCAAAACTGGAAACAAACGATCTCAGGTGTCTTTAAATCCACAGGGACATGGCATTTTTCTTTCAAGAATGCAAAACGGTTTTTGCTGAAGAAATATAAAACTGGAAATGTTTACATTAGAGGTAAACTGTATCACAAGAACGATTTGGAAATCTCAAAGTGTTCTAAAGAAGGGATGTACTCTTCACATGATTGATCCTGCCATCATAGAAGGTTTGCAACAAGTCAATTTGCTAAAACTTAACGATGTTGATAAGCTTCTTACAAAACACTTTGGCACCACTTGGAGGGCCTTAGAAGAACTTAAATTTTATACCACTATTCTATCTAATGAAATGCCTGAGCCAGAGCAGCCAGGTCAGGAAGAAAGAGAATATAGGTTGCCAGACGTTGAAGAAACCGAAGAAGCAACTTGCGAATTTATTGAAGAACTTCCTTCTATACTTGTGTGATATTATACCCGATAATATTTATTTAATTACATTATTTTCACATTAGTATAAATATTTATTATTTTGCCTGCAAAGCCTTTCCAAAATACTAGGTATTAATTGGGAACCGTTTTTGTTCAGTTTTGGTATCAAAACCGGCAATATCCAACTGTCAGTATCAAACACGGCATTCTCCATATCCTTTTCTTAATTTTTTCAAAAATGATTAAGAATTTAGGTAAATATACATTACCATTCGCCGTAGTTTTCCATTTTCTTTAGATAGAAGCCATGTTTGTTTTGATAGCAGATATAATAAAAGTGTAGCATTCTTTTGCGCTTTACTCGAAAATGAAAATGGTGGAGGTTGCCGCTTTTGATACTAGGCCCCTCACTTGTGTGTGCCAAAAACTCATTACACTGCGCCATTATAAGTATAATTTTAGGATTTGTTGACAAGTTGATTGTAGGCATTTGTTTTTTCTTCATGGCCTGCTCTTCATATTCTGACTACCTTCTTGCACTTGCTTAAATTATATTCGTTGAATATTACGCCCCTAAACGATTTATTGAAATTTTTTTGAAATAAGAATACTAGAACTTATTCGAAAATCATTAAATTATGAAATTTCATCATTGATTCTTGGAGAGAGGCAAATAAATGAGATCAACTTTGTTGAAATCCGTTTAGTCGTTCAGGAGTTACAGCTGTTTATTCAAAAAAACATTGAATCACTTGTATATTTACTAGGTGTATTTCAGAAAAAAAACACTTTGAAAGTTTTAGATGGCGGTTACGCCCCCTGGCGGCCATCTTAGAAACCTGAAAATAATTTCCAGGATTTTCTGTTGGCCACTTTGGTCATAACATTTTTTACCGTAAGTCTCTACGACGAATAGTTTCTGAGAAACAGCGGGGTAACTCTCTCAATCAGACACCCGGTACATGAGACAGTTGCTCGTTTTTATGTTTAAAAAAACACATCTCATTATGCACATCTTGAGAGTACTTCAAACGAGTAGAGGGGGAGGGGTAGAAAAAAAAAGGTATTGAGGAGGGAGGTATGCATAAAATGTGTAAAAATACATAGATATAATTATGTGAAAATATAACTTTACTGTCCGAAAACCTGTATTTTTTTATATTTCGAAAAATTTTACTTTTTTTGGACATCATTTATTTTGGGTCGAAAATGCCGTTGACCAATGACATTTGAAGGAAATCTACTGCTCTTTCAAGTAGTCATAAACCATATGGTTTAAGAGAAATGGGAAGAAAAACTATAACGGCTTGAAAAAAATTGTGGTTTTTTCGCCCTACCGTCAAAAGCTCCGGGTCCTTGACCGGACAGCAAAGACACCTTCTATCATCCCCAAATAATTCCTCAAAATTTTGTCAACTTCGGAATTGAGTCCAGCTCATCCCGATTATTTTTACAAGTATCCAGTACTATTTGCTCGTTAATTTTTTCAATTTAAAAGCCTGGCATCCCATATTCTGGACCGGATTTTTGCAGGCAACATACTACTGCATTCGTAATAAAATTACCTTAATTTTGATATATATTTCCTTTGGCAAGCAGACGAGTGAAGGTCGACCTTACTTGGGATCCCCTACTAATATACATGATTGTATACTTACATATGTTATACATATAGATTCCCGGTTGATGGAAACTTCAATGTTTACGGGAAATGAGACATTTTATCATTTTGTAAATTCAATTACCTACTTGAATATGTGACTTTGGGAATATTCTCAGCGTTGCGGCGTGACCGCTAATACAGAAAAGTAAAAATAACTTCAATATTTCAAATAAGACTTACGTATATCATTACTTTGTTCGCTGCTCAATTGCTCTCACAATATATTTGTTAGATACTTCTGTATACCGATCCTCGCAAAATGAACCAAATTTGTTATTTTTAGTTGAGAATATAGCTTAAATTAAATGTTCATTTATGAGCAGAAGGGTGAAATAAAGAAAAATAGTGTGCTAAAGTTAAAAAAATTATTTCAGTGTAAATGAATTGTATATACGATGAATAGGGTTGTTCAACACTCTTGATGTTACAGGTAGTTACAAAAGAGACGTAAAGTGCACTTTTACAAATATTAAAATATTTCAATATGCTGAAAAAAAATTTATATTCTATTGAAATAATATCATATTTCTATATGAAAGTGTAAACTTTCCGAAATAAAAGCAAGTTCTTTTGAAAATTACAGATTATTTTGGTGTCTTCCTATATGGTAGCCATAAAAAATGTCATTTTGAAAATCTGAGAGTTTGTGCCTTGATTAAACATGTAACTTCTGATGAGAAGAAAATTATAAATTAATAAGGAGTCAAAACATAGTTTCAGTATGTTGAATAATAACTATAGTTGATTAGAAAATAATAATGCAATTACTATTGCATGATGTATAAAAACTAAGACATTCGAAATAAATTTTCAAAACGTTGTTTTCCAAACATTTCAAAATTCGGTTACTCGCAGATACATCGGCATCTAGCTCTTCAAAGACATTCATCACTCATTCGCACAGGTCTTGGGGCGCTATTCTTGACATCGTTCGCAACGGCACGTATACGCGAGACTGCGAATGGTCTACTTGCGAAAGTTCACTGAAAATGCTATTTTTGACTACCCTTCGCAAAATCATAAGCACGATATCATTCTCATGTTCAAATATACTTGACAACAGCGCAACTAGACGTCATTATTGACATTTCTGTCATCTTCAATGCCGATAGGCCAGGAATAAATGAATTTATTTTATCATTAATGGCAGATACAATAAACTCTACAATAAGTGAACCAAAAAACACTCGGTGCAGTTATATTGCAATATTATTTCTATAGGCAATGGAATAACCAGTTGAATATTGATCGAATGATATTCTTTTCGATTGAAATAAATATGTGCTGGATAATCCTGATCTCCACTTTTGGTGGAAATATTGCCACATGTGTGCAATCCACACAGTCAACAACCCCAGGAAAATTGAGATCTTCATAAAATCTACAACATAACTAATAAAAAATATGTTGACGCGAAAAAAAATTCCTGCAAATACTTTAGTCTTCCTACATTCAATTCATATAAATTTCTCGGAAAATGTACTCATCTATTGAATATATCTGGTTCATTCAAAGCAAACGTGAACTTCTACTATACATCTCGAGACAGATGGCTGAGACACAAATATATTTCTCCCAATGTCCATCTAGTAGAGTGGTTCTTAACCGGTGGTCCGCGGACCACTGCAGGTCCCTGGAAGCACTTGAGGTGGTCCGCGAAGCCTCCTAAAAATATTGAATAAGTCATATAATTGAATAAGTCTCGTTCGGTCATTTCAGCCCCGTTAACTCTATGCAGTGCAATGTGATGAATCTGACGACGTTTGACAATGCTGTCAATTACTTGTATTAGCTCGATTTCTGCATGACAATAAAGCATTAAAAGAAGAGTAACTGTTTTCCAAATAACTTGAAACGAAGCAAGGTGTTGATGAAATAAATCTATATTTTAAGGAATATCGTCTTCAGTGGCAAATGCTTGATTCCAGCTCTGGTTTTACTGCATTGATATAACAAAGAATATATCTGCAAGATCAACATATTGCTTGACTATTGCGTTGAAAATAGTTATAAAAGTTGTTAACTTCATCAAAAACAGTGCACTGAATACTCATCTTTTCAAACAATCATGCTCTGATATGAACACTAAAGTCTTCTTTTCCACATAGAGGTGCATTGGCTTTCCCAAGAAAATATTCTTTCAAGGATGTATGAACTAAGGGAAGAAGTGAAAATATTTGTAACTTAAGGAAAAAAAAAAATTGCTGAAACAGTTCTGTTAGGCCGAATATCAAATAAGCTTTCATTATTTATTCATTTATGAATTTGTTTATTTGGTCAACTGCTTCGATCGAGTGGAGTCATTATCGGACTATAGGCATCTTACACTTTCAAGTACATTTGTATTTTTTTCAAAACTTCGGGTATTAACGTATTTTCATAATTTCTATTCAATATGATTGTCTGCCATGTTATCGTCAATTTTCAGAGTTTCCTGTTGAGTAGTTGATCTCTTGCAGCAGTTTACGCAAGTTGGTGGTTCTTTTTTTTCATTAGGTAGTCTCGTGCGTGATGCGTTTATGACCAGTATTATTTAGTTGATTTTTTTGCTTGAATAAATAATTGAAACTTCAACTCCAAGAGTCGGTAAATTTAAAGTTTCAACGGCATTGACAATACATTTGCATATGAAGGTAAAATCAATGCGTTTATCGAAAACAGCGAGTTATGGATTAACAAGTCAAAAGTGACAATATTTACGCGTTCGATAATTTGTATAAAATAATTGGGGACACAATACCAAGGGAAAAGAAGAAATACAAAACAAACATGACACTCCATTTAACAAATTTGAGAAGTGAATTCAGTTGTTATTTTCCGAACTGCGAAGACAAAAAGTATTCAGAAACTGGTTCGCAATCCTTCCATTGTCAGAGTGTTTGAGTTCTTTATGAAATTGAAGAGAAATTGATCGAATTGCAATACGACAAACAAATTGAAATATATATTCGAGGCAGGAATAAATCTTAAAGATTTTTGTATTCAAAACATAATTTCTCTCCCAAAGATTCAAGATACACCTCATTTGACTTTGTTTTCATCGACATATTTATGTGAGCAGGGGTTCTCGACGCCTTCGATAATGAAAAACAAGCTCCGAAATCTTGCCGACATGTGTTTTGCTTTCAGTAGCACTGAGCCAAGGATTCAAAAGTTAGTTAGGATTATGCAGTCACAAAAAAACCGTTTATTATCATCGATTTTTTGAAGGTAATATTACTTACATAAAGTTGGTGGTCCCTGACAAGACAGAAATTCTGTTAAATGATCCCTCATTATGAAAAGGTTAAGAACCACTGATCTTGTAAGTCACGAAGCAAAAAAAAAAAGCTACTAAAAGCTACGGAATGAAATCTTGGATAAAAGAATCTAAAAATCCATATTACCAGACTTTTGTTGTTATACTCTAGTTCGTAGGCCTCCTCTGCATTCGTATGAAGGAAGCCAACGTATCAATTAAGAATCTGCTCATTGCTTTTGTAAGTCTGAATAACTGTAAGAACTGATGATCAGTCTAAATCTCAAAGGGGTCAATATGTTCGAAATAATGTCTATTAATTTGTTCATCTGCAATTTGTAAATTTTCCAAATTGGCTATATGCTGTAGATTGTGAAGATCATCCATACCTAAATTTAAATCATAGTACACTTTTCTTTTCAATTCACCTCGCAAGTAGGAATCTAGTGGAGTGAGATCGGTTGATCTCGCAAGCCAATGTCACGGTCCTAAACGTCTAATCCGGCGATCGTCGAACAGTTGGTAGAGCTACGTTGATACTTCTCTAGTGCAATGAAACGATGCCCTATCCAGCTCAGACCAACAGGTACGGTATTGTTATAACAGCAGATAATTGTTTTCGTATGATTTTCAACCAATCAGAACGATCAATTTAGTTAAGTTACCTTGTATAATTTCGATAATATCTGATTATATCGAAAACTAACAAAACTAACAGGACCGTCTAATTTTGACGTTCATCAAAAACTGTTCCAAAATGAGTCGATTCGGAGATTTTAAATATACTCAACAAATAATCGTATCAAATACAATGCGTACTTCAAAATAAACACGTGTCAGTTTGACAGAATAATCCTCCCGCTTCGAGGTCGGATTATTTAAACTGTCAAACGGACACTCTTTGTAATTATGCAACAAGTTATCGATGTATAACCTGATTATTTTGAAGTACTTATAGTATTACTACTGATTATACAAAAAATCGTTCACTACTAATCTGAGAATTTCAAAAATTTAATAAAATTCAATATTTCATCGTAAATAAGAAACCTCATTTGGTTGTCTTTCTGAGAGAACAAACGTTGAAATTCATCTTCTCCTGAAATCCCTTATACCTAACAATTTTTGGTCTTCCGTCAGTCCAGAAATATTCGTGTTTTCTATCGAAAATGCCTTTAACGGTACATTTAGCGTCTTCTGTCCGAATTATTCTCTTCAGAAAGTAAGGATAGTCTAGTCTTGGGTGCGAATCAGAATTATTTCACAAAAGTGTATAATATTTTGTCCACGACTACCCTATAATCCGTACATTACGGATGAGCTTTCAGAAGCATTATGATAGTCATATTACAACCCGTGTATAATAGGTGTTGAATAATGAATCATTATTCAACAGGTTGAAGTCATTATCAACCGGTTTGAAATAAGCTGCTATAAAACTTTCCATCCAATAAATCTCGCCCGCGATTCGAACACGGGACAACCGCGTGGAAGGCAAGGACTTTCATCCCACACCGACCTGGCGATGCGGAATACTATCGAATAGATCCATATGATGTGTTTTCTATGATGTTTCATATTCGATTTAGTTTGACAGATTGAAATAGTTATGTGTATACCTAGGCCGCGAAATACATTTTTAGCGTACCGAAACAGAAATTATCGCCGAGGCCGCTTGCGGCCTAGGCAGGATAATCTTGAGGTAGCTAAAAAGTTTCGCGGCCATGGCATACACACTATTGGGTAACGGCCGCGAAATTAAATTTCGCGGACTGTGGTGTGAACGCGAAATAATTGCTTCGCGTGCAATAGCACGAAAAATATTTGAAACATCTGTGTTGAAAAAAATTTCCTCTCATAAATTGTAATTGTTCTTGAATTTATCATGGAAATCGAGAGTGAATGAGAGAGAAATGTTGTGTACTCCACCGGAAAAAAACGCGTGATGCGTTTATGACCAGTATTATTTAGTTGATTTTTTTGCTTAAATAAATAATTGAAACTTCAACTCCAAGAGTCGGTAAATTTAAAGTTTCAACGGCATTGACAATACATTTGCATATGAAGGTAAAATCAATGCGTTTATCGAAAACAGCGAGTCATGGATTAACAAGTCAAAAGTGACAATATTTACGCGTTCGATAATTTGTATAAAATAATTGGGGACACAATACCAAGAGAAAAGAAGAAATACAAAACAAACACGACACTCCATTTAACAAATTTGAAAAGTGAATTCAGTTGTCGAAAAATATTTGAAACATCTGTGTTGAAAAAAATTTCGTCTCATAAATTGTAATTGTTCTTGAATTTATCATGGAAATCGAAAGTGAATGAGAGAGAAATGTTGTGTACTCCACCGGAAATAAGAGATATTACTAAAATTACTACATTGGATCTATTGCCAGAAAAACAATACAAGAATCAACAACTGAATTCCAAATTGAAAATCTAAATCAAATAAGAACGACCGACCAAAACATTGATTTATCTAAAAATTCAACGCCTTCGGTTATTTTCAATAATTGTTCTATTAATATTAATATGAATAAATGAATGCAGAATTATCTATTTCATTTTTATCAGAGTTAAAGAAAGGAATGGAATCGATGTCAAGTGATAGTATATTATTCAACGAGCGGTAATGTAGGTCATAACTCACGCAGATGAAGTTTGCAGCACGAGCTGCGAGCGAGTGCTGTAATTCATCAAGTGAGTTATGACCATTACCGCAAGTTGAATACTATACTTTATCGTGACATTAGCAGATGTGATAGATATGACCAAATTGAATAGCACAGGCATCAGCTTCGATTGAGGAAGATTTATTGTGAAGTTTGTATATATTTTTTTTATGGAAATGTGGTGTGATTTTTATTTTTAGGTATTACATTGTTTAGTTTGTATATTGTTTTGATTGATGTGTGTTTATTTTTAAGTTTTACATTATTTATTTACTATTTATTTTTTTTTCGCATTGTCAATAAAATAGTTTATTTTCAAACGTACAATAATAACGTCATTTCTCGATTGACAGGATCATCGAAAAGTTCTATTTCTCCGCCAAGGAGGAGAAGAGTTATGCAACACTCTTTCGGCCGGCGGCAGGAAAAGTGTTACTATGCAAAAGATGAATTGGTAACCATAAACAAAAAATTCTCCAATTCAAACGTCATTTTCACTTTCAATCACTTCTCACCAGGTTACGAATTATAACTATCAATTATTTTACTCTATATCTGTCAGAATCAATTTTGCGTGGCAAATGTTCCATAATTCATAACGATCGTAAGTGGATAGAATAATGTGCGTAAATGTGAATCAATCCAAGAATGGATATTCAGATTTTTATGAATTTCAAAACGTTTGAAAATAATAGTATATTATTCAACGAGCAGTACTGTAGGTCATAACTCACGCAGATGAAGTTTGCAATTCATCAAGTGAGTTATGACCATTACCGCAAGTTGAATACTAAACTTTATCTACGACTATAACAATAAATACTAAGATACAAATACAAATTCACAATAATTAGGTTGTATTGACTCAATTTGAAAACGTCAGAACTATTCAAGTGACATTAGCAGATGAGTGACAGTCGATCTTACTTGGGATCTTAGTAGACTATATAGTGAGTTTTAGCAGTGAGTTATTATTACTCACGCTGTTTGGTAATAGATACGATTAATTGCTAAAACGCAGTTGAATAAGGAATATATTATTCAATAGGAGTAGATAAAATAAACGAAGTAAAAGTGGTTTTTCATTAAAAGTGCCACTTCTCCTCCTTATGAAATAATATACTATTACGTTTAGTTGAGTTTTCAGGGAACACAGAAAATGTTATGTCAACGCTTTTGATAACTATTTTTATTGTTGAAAACGCAGATTATCACTAATTTTTTCGAGGAAGTCGTGGACAAAGTATAGTGTTCTACTCGCACAAAATTACAATTTTTCATTCATCATCAAAATAGCAATCATTTTGTGCTCGTTGAATAATATACTATTGATAATCTATGCGATGATTATAAACGATTTTTTGAAAAGAAGCATAACTTCAATCAAAATTTGTTTGCTTCACTTCTGATAAAACCTTGAATATAAGAGTGAAAATAGAGTAAAACATTTATAATGTCTTCATCTGAAGTTACTGGCTTCGGTAAATATAGTTTCGTTCTCAGTTTTGATCCATAATTTTTGAAATTATTCAAACTTCATCTTGTTCATTGGTTGTATAATAAGATTTATTTCAATAAACTTTCTGCATGTTCTCACTATGAATCGTTCAGGAATAATAAACAAAACTTCATTCGAATAGTTATTTCGTTCCATTTCAATTATTTTCAGAATACACTCGTTAGTTAACGTGCAAACGTTTTATCAACTCATTAACTTTCAGAATTTTTTGTTATAACGGGCAATTAAGATTAAAATGTTATCATCTCGGTTTTTATTTATTATACACAGAAATATTACAAATGGCATGTAGATATGTTGATAGTGGTATAGTTGTGCATAACATCATAAACGTTACAATTCAAAATCACCCCTTCGACAGTGCTAATAATTTCGAAATTCATGAGGCAGATCAGAATTAGCTTTGTCGGAATACGGTAGGCAACTGACACAATAGTCAGTCTGGCAGCGATAATGGTTTTAGGACTCTCTCCTTTAGTTTACAGTTAGTTTCTCTCTTAATTTACACTGGGCCTATTTCGCTCAATCTAATTTCATTTAATCTCCATTACCTAATGAAAATTTCTCTTGACATTTACTGTAGGTAAACTGCGTTCATAACTTAAAATGGAGTATCTCTGTTATCCTTTCCGCTACCTTATTATTCAACAAATTGTGACCCGAAGAACTCTGATGGGTGCCCATCTCGAAAAAGTAACAAACTGTATTGTGTACTGGTTTTTTATTGCAATATTTTTTTCATTACAAAAAGTGAACAAGGAAAATTCTTTAATAATTTAAAAAATTATCAAACAACTTTCCAAGAATGCTGGTTATACGTATTCAGCAACGCAAAATATGCATTCACAATCGAACGGTTAATTATAGAAATTGTCAAGTCACCCCGACTCAAAATCTGCATACAGCTGTTTCGATCTTATTAGATCTGTTCAGTGCAGCTTATTTGACTCGGAGTGAATTAACAAATTTCTAATTGTTCCCCAATACAAATCGTGGTCAGTGAAACTGTCTGGATAACAATCCAGAGCGCCATCCCACCAAAGATATGGGGAAACAACAATTCACCGCTTAAACTGAAAATGCAGAAATTCGTCGCTTAAACACGTACCTCCTGATATGAAGATATCTACTCTAAAACAGTAGTGTATATGATTCCAAAGCACACTAACATAGTGATTTAAAACCTTTGGATATACTCACGAGAGCGTCCTATATAATTCACCGTTTGATTGTGAATGCAGATTTTGCGTTGCTGAATACTTATTAACAGCTTCCTTGGAAGGTTGTTTGATAATTTTTTAAATTATTAAAGAATTTTCCTTGTTCACTTTGTGTAATGTATGAAATTGACCATGGTCGACAAGTATGTTTTTCATGATTTGATTGTTGTATTTTGCGTATTAAGCGACTAGAATATTCGGAGCGCGCTCTCGTGAGTATATCCAAAGCATTTAAATCACTATGTTAATGTGCATTGGAATCATAAACACCACTGTTGTAGAGTAGATATCTTCATATCAGGAGGTACGTGTTTAAGCAAAGAATTTCTGCATTTTCAGTCTAAGCGGTGAATTGTTGTGTCCCAAAATCTTTGGTGGGATGGCGCTCTGGATTGTTATCCAGACAGTGTTACTGACCACGATTTGTATTGGGGAACAATTAGAAATTTGTTAATTCACTCCGAGTCAAATAAGCTGCACTGATGAGATCTAATAGGATCGAAACAGCTGTATGCAGATTATGAGTCGGGGTGACTTGACAATTTCTATAATTAACCGTTCGATTGTGAATGCAGATTTTGCGTTGCTCAATACGTATAACCAGCTTCCTTGGAAAGTTGTTTGATAATTTTTTAAATTATTAAAAAAAAATTTTCCTTGTTCACTTTGTGTAATGTATGAAATTAATCATGATCGACAAGTATGTTTATCATGATTCAATATTTTTTTATAAAATTTTGTTAGTGAAGCTAATTATTGAAAAATTTTCTACGTCTCGGTTCCGCTGAAAACGTAATTGCCTGTTGAATCCCATAGATCGTCTACTCTAAGAAAAGAACCTGAAATGCACCTGTGTGCATTGAGAATACCTCAAGAATCCTCAATAGTAATGACATAGACTTATTGGTGAATGAGAAAAGTTTCTAGTAACTTCTTAAGTTTCTCAGTTAGACCAAATGATAAACTTGTGTCCTGCGGTCAACTGAATAGTCCCCTTTCAAATGTACAAATATAGGCTCCCGTGTGCTCCTTCAGTATGCAACTGTAGAAGTAGTCTTAATCTCTTCGTTTGACCATGTAGAAACATAATTTTGATGGTGGCATTCTCAAAAATTGTGCGTTTGGGCGCTGCGGGCCAAAAACAAAATGGCCGCCATCAAAAACATGTTTTCCTATTTATATCAGTCATCGTTGAAGATACGAAAAATGTTTTTAAACAAAAAATGTAGCCTGACAAATTGTGCATAGAAAAGGTCCTCAAAACTTTCTTTGTATAACTAACCGTTTTCTCAAAAAAATTAATTTTGTAAAAAGAAATATTAAGAAATGAAAAAATCGAAGTTTTAGGGTTTTGCAAGCACATATTTGAAGTTTTCGAAATGTTTTACATGATTACTGATTTATTACAATAATAACTGTATTAAACTTTAATAAATTAATAAATATACCACTTTTATAATTTTTTGTATGTAGGAAATGGATAGAGGAAAGAGACATTACTTGAAAAGCTCTAATTTGTAATAACAATAATGTTGAAGAAATACAATGTTACAGGATCACATAATATGTAAAATTTTCAAATACAATCAATATCACTGTCAATGCCAATTTCACTTAAACCTAGATCTTCATCATTGTCTTCCTCGCATTCTCCCGTATTGTCGCAATGGTCAGGATCACCTTCGCACTTGTACATTTCAGTACACCGGAGTCCATTTGACTGACACGTACATGGAGGACAGCAACGTCTTTTTGAGCATGAGCAGCGGCAAAGCTTCAAGATATGCTTTGGTGCACAGGGTTTGGTACAAGCCACAGGCTCGTATGCACTATCTATTTTCTGCCAAAATCTGAGGGTGACGGGTTATTAGGATGCTGAATTAGGTCCTGATTCCACTCAAAACACTGAAGGTGAGCCCGTAGCAATAGTGGATTCAGTGCTGATATTGTTGGAGGAAGGTTCTCATCTTGATGTTGTTTTTAGTAAACAAGAACCATCGCACTGCTCCTATGTCTGTCAATGATGTTTTGGGGATGTACAGCTGTCAAATGAGTGCTTCCAAGTTAGCCCTCACATCTTCTGTGAGTAACAGTGTTGTCCCTAATGTAGCCAAAGCTTCTATCATCGTATCACTTGCTGAATTAAAAGCTTTCCACCACTTTATTTTTCCTTTGCCAGCAAATGACCCTGTTACATCAGCTCTTGAAAGTGCATGTAGTCCAGGGAATGCAGAGACTTCCAGAGGTCCAAGTGCACTGTAAATCCTATCTGAACAAACCCTATCTGAACAAACCTTTTCATACAATGTCTAAGATAGAAAGCAAAATTTTTAGAAAGTTGTGGATATCGCCTTAGTGCTAGAATAAGGACGTCAGTATCAGGGGAGAACACGTGAGTAGTTTTAATTTCTTTCTGTGCTAAATAAGCTGCATGTAATATAATCTTTGTGTCGGCCTCCTCTTGCGTACTTAAAAGACAGGATATGATGACGCTGCCTTGTCCCTCCAACTGAGTACGAACTTCTTGTTGTTGGTCTCACCGAATTTAAGTATTTTATTGGAAAGGAACTCGGTTAGTTCGTCTTTCGTATTATCATGGGCCAATAGTTTGTACATTGGTATGCTTTAAACAAACTTACAGATGCTCTAGAATCAATCCAAGAGAAACCTGCTGAAGATAACGAAGATGATAATACTTCTACAGCTCATAATGTTCCAGTATATAATGACGAGCTACATGGAAAAGCTGTAATAGTAGATGGCATGGCACTTCTTCATACCTACCACAAACCTACAACAGTGAAGACATGTAGTGACCTCGGTGTGAAATTCAGCTAATGTATCGGACAAAAATTCAATAACTATAGTGAGGTTCATATAGTTTTGACTCGTACAAAGAAAACTCATTGAAGAAAGCGATGCGAGACATACGGCAAAAAGGCTCTGATCCAATCCAATACAAAGTCGGGCCAGAAACAAAAATTGAAAGCATACCACACATCCAGCATTGCTACGGGCTCACCTTCAGTGTTTTGAGTGGAATCAGGACCTAATTCAGCATCCTAATAACCCGTCACCCTCAGATTTTGGATGGCAGAAAATAGGTAATGCATACGAGCCTGTTGCTTGTACCAACTCATGTGCACCAAACCTTATCTTGGAGCTTTGCCGCTGCTCATGCTCAAAAAGACGTTGCTGTCCTCCATGTACGTGTCAGTCAAATGGACTCCGGTGTACGGAAATGTGCAAGTGCGAAGGTGATCCTGACCATTGCGACAATACGGGAGAATTCGAGGAAGACAATGATGAAGATCTAGGTTTAAGTGGAATTGGCATTGACAGTGATATTGATTGTATTTGAAAATTTAACATATTATGTGATCCTGTAACATTGTATTTCTTCAACAGTATTGTTATTACAAATTAGAGCTTTTCAGGAAATGTCTCTGTCCTCTTTCCATTTCCTACATAAAAGAAATTATAAAAATAGTATATTTATTAATTTAAAGAAGTTTAATACAGTTATTATTGTAATAAATCAGTAAACATGTAAAAAATTTCGAAAACTTTGAATATGTGCTTGCAAAACCCTAAAACTTCGATTTTTTCATTTCTTAATATTTCTTTTTACAAAAGTAATTTTTTTGAGAAAACGATTTGTTATACAAAAAAAGTTGTAAGGACCTTTTCTATGCACAATCTGTCACGCTACATTTTTTGTTCAACAACATTTTTCGTATCTTCAACGGTTACTGATATAAATAGGAAAACATGTTTTTGATGGCGGCCATTTTGTTTTTGGCCCGCAGCGCCCAAGCTCACCATTTTTGAGAGTACCACCATCAAAATTATGTTTCTACATGGTTAAACGAAGAGATTAAGACTACTTCCATACTTGCATACTGAAGGAGCACACGGATGTACATTTGATAGGCGACTAGAATATCCTATAGCAATATCGAAGCAACAGCTCATGACCCATCCTATTAATTTCTGGCTAACATGGAAAACCAATTTGTTTTATTTTAATGATTAGTATAGATAGATAGTTTATTTAACCACGTTACATATAAGAATGTTTATGGCAGGTCAGATTTTGTCACAAACAGTACAATACAATAGTTGTTACACATTAAAATGACATAACTTAATTATGACATAACATACAATAGTTGTTACACATTAAAATGACATAACTTAATAATGACATAACATAATTAATTGAATATCTGACTTGCGTTTCACCACACAGAGACTTCATCAGATATAAGTTAATACTAAAAGATTAGTATCTCAATTTATATAAATTGCAGTACCTAAAAAAAACCACTACAATGAGAAATTAAATATTTGATCGATGAAAAGGTAATTCTCTTAGAAAACTCATAGAAACTGAATCATATATTGAATATATTCGGCAGGGAGGAATGGGTTCAATCTATTTGCTCATTCAATGAGTTATCAGAATTCTTATACTTGTCAATATCTTAGACTACAAGAACTTCAGTTTCAATAATCTAGTATCTCTACGTAAAATATGAAAATTGAATTCAATGAATGTGCGGGGAAATCCGAGTGATACATTTAAAAGTATGAAGTCTGATAGAGAAACCATTCAGGAAGTGCAAATAACTAATAAGAAAAAAGATTAATTCTATACAATGTGAAAAAGACAGAAATAACTCTGGTCTAAAATTTCTAGAAGATATGCATTGAATTGTGTCATTACTTAGTTAGAGGTTCGAATTTCATAACTGGCATCAATGCTTGTACTTTGGCTGGAGTCAAGATGAACAATGGATTAAACGCTGACAAAACAAAAAGCATAACAGTGACATGATTTTATTTCCTTCCTGGTCCAAAAAAATTAATCACAGAAGTTATTCCTTATCATCATCGTTAAAGTTCAAAAAGGACGAGAATTACGAAGTTATCAAGAGATTCACAAGAAATTTATCACATTGTAATGTATGTTCCTTCTCTACCGGACGCTGTCCGAAAAATCCCAGGTAGAGGCAGAACATGAGTCACAATGCAAAGTTTGTGTAAATCCATTTAGTTTTTCATTGAAATAAATTAACATCATACTGGGCTCCAACTTCCTAATATATTTGTATTTGCATAGGTTTTTCGCCATAATGGCATTCGGGTGACGACGAGTATTTCATATCTAGTCGTATACAGTATGAGGTGAAGAATTTGAAGAGATATATATTTTGAATTCAATACGAAAATATGAAACTACTTCAAAGAACACAGAAAACCGAATTTAATAAACATCTACCCCTATCGCTCCATTTTGATTTAGTGTTTTAAGTCGTATTTTCCCCGAAGATAAAAGACTATTGCACAGTATCGAAAGTCAACAGTAGTCAGTTGCTGAAGTAGTTTTCATCCGTTTTAAACCTCCTGAAACACGATTTTCGAAAAGCTTCTTGATGTTTGATTAAATATATATATATATATATATATATATATATATATATATATATATATATATATATATATATATATATATATATATATATATATATATATATATATATTTATATATATATATATATATATATATTATATTATATATATATATATATATATATATATATATATATATATATATATATATATATATATATATATTATATGTTTTTTTTATTTTTTATTTTATATTTTATATATATGATATAATAAAAAAAAAAATATATATATATATATATATATATATATATATATATATATATATTTTTATTTTTATATATATATATATTATATATATATATATATATATATATATATATATATATATATATATATATATATATATATATATATATATATATATATATATATAATATATATTCATAATATATATATATATATATATATATATATATATATATATATATAATGAGCTGAAATTTGATAACTGGGATTTCTTTCGAGGCATAACTGCCACCATTTTTCCGGAGATATGAATTGTTTCTTCGTGGTTCTTGAAAATTTTCTTAAATCCACAGCTTCTACAGCTTGAGGGTTGAAAACGGAATTCAAGAGTTACAAGATATAGGTAAGTAGAGATAATTCGCTATTATGATTGAGCATTAAAGCCAACCTTATCACGACAATACATCGAACGAATACATAATGAATAATGAAGTATAAACTTCAAAATAAAAACATTGGCTTATGTTTCACAATATAAAAAATATTAAGTTACTGTATTTAGCAGTAATGAAAAGTCGACATGTTTCGAGTTATGAACTCATTATCAAGACTGACTACAGGAGAGTATTGCATCGTAATTTATAAAACAGACAAAAGCAAAGGTGATACCTGAAAATCAATTTGTTCGTTTACAAGGGGTAATTGACTATTATGGGCGGAACTTATTTCGAGAATTTCGAGAAGGTCAAGGCGTTTACCCTTGTTACCTGAATGTAACAATTTGGTTTTGTTGAAATCCAGGAAGTGATTGAATTTTAAACAATGTTCAGAGAAGCCAGTGGTATTTTTGTTTTGTAAAATTGATTTTTTATGTTCTTCAATACGAATATTTATATTCCTTCCTGTCTGTCCAATATAGAAAGCAGGACATTCGTCGCAAAATATTTTGTAAATACCACTGTTTTCTCCGATGTTAGATTTTTCTTTATTATTGACCAAGAATGACTTCAAATTTCTTTTATTTGTACAAATTGTTTTGACGTTATTTTTCGATAGTCTGTTACAAATTTAGCTACTCAAATTCGGCACATAATTTATTGGGAAGTATTTTTGTTCTTCATTGATAGTTTTCGTGGAGTATATTGAATGCAACAGATTCTTTATTCGTTTTTTCCCAATGAGCTTGTCGATAAGACTTTCATTGTAACCGTTATTGATGGCTAATAATTTAATTGTATTAACTTCCGTTTGAAAATTTGTTTCCGATAATGAAGTCGTGAACAACCTATGTATGAACGAATGAAAAGCACTGAGTTTTATTTTAATGTGTTGGTTACTGTCGCTGTGAATTAAAGTATCTGTGAAGGTTGGTTTTCTATAAATGTTGAAAGTAAGAATTCAAATTCCTAGCAATCTGAACGTCTAAGAAATTCAAGGTACCGTTTTTTTTCTACTTCTTTTGTAAATTGAATCGAGTTGTAGAAAGTATTTATGTATTTAAGGAAATTATCTAACTGCCTATCTGTACCGGTCCAAATACAAAAAATATCATCTACATAACGCCTCCATAATAAAACGTTAGTAATTAAATTATTATCAGCATTGAAAATTTTTTCTTCTAAGTTATTCATGAAAATTTCACTCAACAAAGGCGATAACGGTGATCCCATGGGCAATCCGTCTTCTTGTTTGTATATTAAAGGAATTTTGATATTCTTAAGATTATTAACTAACTGAATAGAATTTTTAATGCTATACTCCGGATTGAATTGGAGTCATTCTTGGTCAATAATAAAGAAAAATCTAACATCGGAGAAAACAGTGGTATTTACAAAATATTTTGCGACGAATGTCCTGCTTTCTATATTGGACAGACAGGAAGGAATATAAATATTCGTATTGAAGAACATAAAAAGTCAATTTTACAAAACAAAAATACCACTGGCTTCTCTGAACATTGTATAAAATTTAATCACTTCCTGGATTTCAACAAAACCAAATTGGTACATTCAGATAACAAGGGTAAACGCCTTGATCTTCTCGAAATTCTCGAAATAAGTTCCGCCCATAATAGTCAATTACCCCTTGTAAACGAACGAATTGATTTTCAGGTATCACCTTTGCTTTTGTCTGTTTTATAAATTACGATGCAATACTCTCCTGTAGTCAGTCTTGATGAGTTCATAACTCGAAACATGTCGACTTTTCATTACTGCTAAATACAGTAACTTAATATTTTTTATATTATGAAACATAAGCCAAGTGTTTTTATTTTAAAGTTTATACTTTATTCTTTATGATGTTTCACCAAGTGATGTGCGAGAATTCAATCTCAGTTAACATAATGAATAGTATTAACCGGTCCACGGAAGGTAAATGTACCTACGCCTCTATATTTAATATCCAGAGAAAACAATACCAATAATACGCAATCAAATAATAACAACTATATATATATATATATATATATATATATATATAATATATATATATATATATATATATATATATATATATATATATATATGTATATATATATATATATATATATATATATATATATATATATATATATATATATATATATATATATATATATATATATATTTATATATATAAATATATATATATATATATATATATATATATATATATATATATATATATATATATGTAGAAATAAAATCAGATAATTCAAATGAGAAATATATATATATATATATATATATATATTTCTCATTTGAATTATCTGATTTTATTTTTGATATATAAGCATATTGTTAATCATTGAGGAGGAGTAACCTATTTGAAAATTTGAATGTTTTTCTATCGATTTATGTGCTTACATTCAATACTTAATAATATTTGACTACAAACCAGTAATTTCCTCAGTTCAATGCCAAGTTATATCAATTCTATTGGTGCGTCTGTCCATTGATGAGTGATAAATGTTAATTTTTTTAATTTGCTAAGAAAATCTTAGTGAAATAGTAGTTGTTAATGTACTGAAGCAAGTACTATCCGATTCCTTCACATTTATGTGAATCCGAACATACATTAAGGTCATGTCAATTAAATCCTAAACAACATATTGTTGAAATCATCTGTGAGCGCTTGGACAGCGTTATAAGATTCAACTGTTGATGAGAGTCGCTCATAAAAGGAAAAATATCCGCTTTCATATTTTCACAAAGTTTTGTATATTTTTTTTCCCGCTAACTTTGTGTTTTCTTCACCGTGTAGTTGGTGAACTTATTAAAAAATCCTATTATTTCATTCGCCTTTCATCTTTCTGTGTATTGCATCATCACATAAAATAATAAAGAAGGGAACCTTTGGGACGAAGTTACACAAATTCTCATAAGTAGCAGCCGAACACAATTTCTCCTAATGAAGTATGTTACTTTTTTTGAGAAGTGATATAATTTAACAGTTCTCACATAAATTCGCTAGAAATTTCAAGGTCGTTATTAATGAGTTTTACATCCTGCTCCAATTCTCTGCGCTGTTTAAGAAGTTTGCAAATTCAAAAGTTCATAATATAATCCATTAATCAAGATCGAATTGTGTGAAGGATATCTAAGTCACAAATAAATTTGCTTTAGGATGCTTACCATTTCTTTATCCTTTTCTTCTTTCATTTCCGAACAAAGCAATTGATTTATGTCAATGAGCCATAAGAAGAAGAGAAAACAGCATTTAAATTTCTAATCCCTACGATATTCAGTTTTTCTTCGCTGTCTTTCAGCAAGATTAATGGAGAGCTATCTATTAAATTAGCTCACTTCACCTTGGCCTATCCAACTCCATAGAGATGACAAGGTAACTTATTTGCAGACATTTTTAACCCGCATCCTAACCCGCCTCCGGTAATTTATTTTATGTGAAGATCATTTCACCTTCGGAAACTAGGCACTTCATTATGTATGCATCTTTATCTTAAATACTTATGTTATTTCTAGGTGACAAGAATGAATTGAAAAATTAAAAATATTTATGAAAGTTTTGATATACAAATACTTAGTACAGGAACTCGTCAGCAAGTAGAAATCGTCAAAATAAAAAAACAAATTATTGAGTAGAAACTAATCGATAAACTATGTCATAAATTCCACAATATATTTATGTAGATTCTATGGTCTTGCCATAAGAAACATAATTTCCAAAAAATTATGAATTCAATCACTCTCCCATAGAATTAAAGATGAATAAACACTGATGTGGTAGTTCATATTTAATAAAATAAATAAGTAATAAAACCCTTGTTTAAAAACCACAAACTATGAACTAAAGAGTTAGTTCTTGACAATGCTGTAAAAGACGAAACTAGTCGAATATCAAAGTTTATAATTTGTGGTTTTTAGACAAGCGTTTAATTATTTTTTCAATTAATTCCCCTAGAAGTGTTAATTTATACACATTCAATATTATTGCTATTATATGAAAGAGCCCCGAAAATAGTAGATCTATGGATTTCCTATCGAGGCAACTTCTTTGGAAACATAAAACTTCTTTCCAATGGTCATTTTGAAGATATCAATATATTGAATGTCAGTTCTGATTCTGGTCTATTATAAATAAATTAATATAGGTACTTGTTCTAGTATAGTAACTTGCATAGGTTATTTCTACCTTCTAAAAACACTAGCTTCATTAAATCTCATTCAATGAACTATTTCAAGAGAATATTTTAATAGGCCACTAGTTGATTTAAGCAATCGACAGTCGTTGTTATGTTCCTTGATCCACGAATTGAAGTTTGTTCTTGATAGACCCATATGAGTTTTGTCGAAAACTGCAATTTTAATGTTGCAAATGACATGATTCTTCTCTAACAGATCGATGGGGTCGTTAATTTAGTTGGAGAGTGTAACACCCGAAGTGAGAGGATTTCTGTCAACAATGGTTGATTTTTAATTGAATTTTGATGGTTTTACAAATTCCGCTAGTCAGTGGTGGATTAATGAAGTTCTGTGGGGAGGGGCGGTCTTTGAAGATGTGAGTAATTTTGCGAGATCTGGTGGAAAAAATTTGAGAAACTCCTTATCAAATAGGCTTTTCAATGTTTTCTGACCCTTAAAACTAATATAACATATAAGTGTGAAACTGTCACCACCGAACCCCCCTCCCTTGAATCCGCAACTGCCGATAGTTCAGTTATTATAGAGTAGTGATATGAGATAATATTTGATTGCATTTTGGAAGTGGCTGAATATTATAGGATTCCATGTTTGTGTTGTTTAGTGTACTTGGTGTTTTGAATAATGACTGGTTGAGCAGTCGAATAAAATACGAATTTTAGAATAGAAAGGTTTCGACTTTCATCAAATCTATATAGAAACATATTGGTTTCGTGAACCAATTAGCTCTGGACGATACCTAAATTATAAATCTGCGCATGAATTCAAACACAAGATCAATCTTGTGTTGGGATGAAAAGATAGAGTGGAGCAGATCACCTGTCCTCATATGTGCCAGGTAGATTTAATGAATGTCGGAACCCTTCTATAACGAAATTCATAATCTATTCGACTCGAAGAATTATTATCCAGCATCCCAAATACACTGAGCAACACAAACACCGAACTCTATAATGATGAGCCACTGAAACCTAGAAAATGACTTTGATTCCCTAATCAATTTTTTTCTCTTTTCTCTACTCTTCTCAGCCTATGTTCATCCACTCCTGAATGTAAGTCTCTTCCAATGAATTCCACGCTTGTCTGTCTTTGGTAGTCTGCATCCCTTTTCTTCCTGGGATGTTGAATGATAATTATTGTTTTCTCTTTTATCTCGTTATACTTCCACAACGAACAGAATTGGTGAAACATTGAAAATTGTAATTGAAACGAATCGATTACTAATTTTTTTCAAGTGTTATTTCACTTCAAGATCCTTCTATTTAGCAGAATGAAAGAGCCTAAAGAAGAGAGACATTTTCAAGATTGAATGTATAGGTTGCAATAGATTATATATGATTAAAAAAAAGAAAAGAATTAAAATTTACATTAAGTATAGCATTAAAACGTCTGGAGACTACTTAAACTAACTAGTAGCCTAACTCGACATTAGCAACGAACAGGGTATTTGATGAAGCAAGTGTCACCTTATCTAATGAAAACATCTCTGAAATATTCTTTCTGGACACAGGTGATAGTTATGTATGTATCATTAGGGGAGTTATGAGGATTTTAACCACAGAGGGAAACAGATTTCAGTCCCGAGGGACTGTTAAGCTGCCCGAGGTTGTTAAAATCCAATAACTCACAAGATAGATAATTAATTTTATTTCATACTGAAGGAAATATGAAAACCAAATTGTTTTGGTTTCCAGAATAAAACAAATTATGTTTAAGAATTAAATAGGCATTTTTGTCATGGAAATGTCAACTGACAAGTTTGTAGATATTTGTTATTATATTTATTAATTCGTGAAAATGAATGCAAGCTTGGAGAGAATTGATATTTCTAGCGATTTGTTGGAAAAGGCTGAAAAAACTCGTTCCGTACTACTACCGACAAAGTCGGAACTTAAGTACAGAAAGGAATATGACAAATTCCTACAGTGGCTGAAATTTAACCGTATTGATAGTGAAAATACGAGTGAAACTATAATGTTGGCGTACTTTCAGGAGATGGTATGTATTTATTCTTCTAGTCTAATATGTGAGTTGGTTTATTTTTCTTACAGTCTGAATTGTATAGTCCTAATTCACTGTGGACTAAGTGGTCAGTGCTAAAATTGATGATGAGAATATATAATGATACAGATGGAAGTAAATATCACGAACTGGAAACGTTTCTCAAACGAAAAAGTAAAGACTATAAGCTAAAAAAGTCTCGAGTGTTTAGTCGGGAACATATTGTCAAATTTTTGAAGAATGCTTCTAATCAAGAACACTTACTACATACGGTATGTAATGCAAACTGTAACGATTGCACATTTATTGTTCTGTTTCACAGGTATTTTTGATTATGGGTTATTTCGGGGGCTATAGATATCAAGAACTTTTGAATATGAAGATTAATCACATCGAAGATAGGGGCTCTGTTATAGTGGTTGACATTCCGGAAAGTAAAACAGATATCCGTAAGAAATTTACAATTGTGGAAAAAAACGAGTTCTCTGCATTGGGTCTAGAGAGGAAGTATATGCTTCTGCGTCCATCGGACCCGGAAAGATTTTTTCTAACGTATCACGGAAAACGTTGCACAGTTCAACCGGTTGGAAAATTCCAAGCAAAATTGCTAGTTTTTTGGAATTGCCGAATCCAGAAACTTTCACAGGGCATTGTCTGCGAAGGACTTCTGCGACTGCCTTGGTCAACGCAGGAGCAAATATGACAACATTGAAGAGACATGGTGGATGGCGAAGTTCAACGGTGGCAGAAAGGTATTTGGCCGACAGCAAGGAATTGAAAAATAAATCTGCAAGAATGCTGCCTGGCAAGTCAGATGAAAGAAGGGAAACATCAATTTCATGTTTGAATACAATCATAAACACTGACATCCGCTCAATAGAAAATCTTTGCAATTCGGGAAACAATTTTAGTGGTAAATTCGACAACTGTCGGTTTGTTTTTGTGAATACTTTAGAGGGAGTTGAAGATTTATAACTGCTTATTATAACTCCCAAGGGAGTTATAACAATGTTTATAGTTACGGTAACTAAGGGTTTATTCATTTATAATGTATCAGTATGAAATAAAATATAATTCAATGAATGAGTTGACTAAAATTCCCCCTATGACACTCCAACCTTCAAAATTACAAGGTCGATATTTGTCTCACATTTTAGTATATATATATATATATATATATATATATATATATATATATATATATATATATATATATATATATATATATATATATATACTCACATTCGATGGTATGTTAGAAGTCTATGGAGAACAAATGATGGGATCGATTCGAAAATTTGATTGGTTACATAATCAAGTAGTCTCTGTTCATCAAAAATATTTTCAAACACTTCGCCGCTTCTAATGAAAAGTCGTAGTTTTGTTATATTAAATGAATTACCCTGCATATTATATTAGTTCGAAATTCTTGCCTAATTTGAAACTGTTCTCGAGTTAAAAACTAATTTCCATATTTCTCAGGCAAACACAGCCATCATTTCTCCTCAAGAATGTTGTGTTTCTACAAGATAAAGACCTGAAATTTTGGCGATAGTTTAGGGGAAGTACATTCGTTCTATGCGAACAGTGAAATCGGTCCGATATTATACAGGGCGCTTTGAAATTGAATTCCGCTTCATACAAAAATCACCAAAATGCGATTTTCTCAAATGGGACTTTTGAAATTGGTTGAAGATGGTTATATAAACAATAGTTTTGATGAAATTATTTATTGTGCATGGATAATGTGATCAAATTAAAGTCAGAACTTGCAGAAAGTTTAACGAAACATATCCTGAATTAGCTCAAATGTTCAAAATGCCCACCGTTGGCTTCCAAATACTTCAGATTCTTCGGATTTATGGCAAGGGTAGTGGCCCTCTCAGTCTTATTGGGATCCAATTCCCGAATATTTCTTTCTACCTGTCGACGTAACATTTTATTTGAACTCAAATATAGAATCCCAGTGTTGTCAAATCAAGAGATCTGGCAGGCCAATTCCAGGGACCTAACCTTCTAAACCAAAGGTCTTCAAACATCTCGAAGAGCTCTTGAGATACCTCATGGGTGCAATGCGGTAGATCTTCCAGGAAGTCACTTACGACCATTCTCGATATTTCAAGCTACCTTGTGAATTCAGTGTATCATCATAGATCGAATACCGTATTTGGTTTTTCTTCAATACACAAAATACATTAAAACTGATTTTGTCTTGAAAAATGGTGTCTCTAGTAACTCTAGGATTTTCTCTATCCCAAAAATGAGCAGTACTTCTATTGAAAATACCTTCCGGTGCAAATTTCGCTTCATCAGTCCAGGTAATTTTCGATAAGAACTGAGGATCTTCTTGAATTTTGACTAAGAGTGTTTTAGAGCATTGCATCCTTTTTGCTATATCCTCAGGCTCAAGTGAATGAACTCTACAGAATTTATTAGGATGCATCTTGTGTGCTGACAAAATTCTTTGAATAGAAGGGCGTAACACTCCTAAATCGACTTGTGCACTCCGAATGGAAGCCTGCGAATATGCTCTAAAATAGGCCAGGATGTTAATGGCATTTTCTTCTCCAGAGGTCATTCATTTTGGTAAAATCGGTGATGATCTTAGTTTTCACACATAGTCCATTTGAGGTAATTCAGGGAATATTTCGTTGAAATTTCTGAAAGTTCTGGCTAAAATTTGATCATATTGTCCATGTCATGAATAATCAATTCAATCAAAATTTCGTTTGAATAGATATTTTCACCCATTCTAAGTCGTATTTCAGTCGAATACCAAAACGTCATAATGATTTATTTCACTTGACACTATTAGTTTTCGCTACCATAGAAATAAAGTCTACTAATTCTTCACCGCCTACAATAAAAATCCCTTTTTTGAAAAAATCGCCATTTTCTCGGAGATTCTTATGATTTAGATATGGGAACATACTCTATTGTTTGAAAGGAAGTTTAACCACTTTCTTATTTCAAGTCCATCTGACAAAAAAAAAATTTTTGCAATTTTTGTATGTAGCAGAAAAAGTACGAATGTCCAATCGCCCTGTATAATCGGATTGATTTCACAATTGGAATTGAACAAATGTACTTCTCCAAAAATATCGCTAGTATTTCACCTCTTCATTTTGTAGAGAAACAAAATTGTAGAGGTAAAATCATGGTTGTGTTTTGTTACGAAAATATGAAAATTACTTAATAACTCGGAACCGTTTGTGATAAATATAGGAATGTATCAAGAAAAAAACTTTCAAATCAAGCAAGAATTTCGACAAAATATAATATACAGGGTTATCCATTTTAAATAACAATAATGATAGGACTTTTCAGTAGAACAGAACCACTAGAACGATGAGCCCCAGAAACGGTCGAAAAGGCTGTCTATCATTTTCCAGCGATTGTGATAATGCACTTAGCATTTCTTAAGTTTACAGTCAAAGGTAGGTGTGAATATTTCTATACATCATAAACTCGTACATAAAGCTCCGCTAGGGGGTTATTCGATTGGTTTTGATTATATATATATATATATATATATATATATATATATATATATATATATATATATATATATATATATATATATATATATATATATATATATATATATATATATATATATATATATATATATATGTAAGGGGAAGGAACCTGGACTGTGCCAGAGAAATGTCGCAAAACGCCCGGACTAAAGCGCTAGTGTGGTTCACTGAAAATCGCTTGTGTTTGAATGTGGATAAAACTAAAGAGATAGTTTTCAGCCTAAGATCTAATGAAACAGAAAGTACTTCGATTTTGGGTATATACGTTGATTCTGCGTTAACCTGGACTATACAAACGGAATTTTTGACATCTAAATTGTGTGAAAACATATTTGTAATTCGTAATTCATCTACATCTGTTTCAGCAGATGTATTAAGGATAGCCTATTTAGCACTTTTTGAATCCCATTTAAGATATGGATTGTTAGCCTGTTGGCTCGGGGAGAGATAAGGTTTTTCGGATGGAACGTAGAGTCATTCGAATAATGGCAGGTATTGGTTATAGGGATTGCTGTAGGGATGCTTTCAGATGGCTTCAGATCCTGACATTTTCAGGGTTGTTTATGTATGTCTGCCTGTGTTAAGCACGAGATAATGCACACTTAGCAGTTACAAGTGAAAGCTGCCATATGCATGATACAAGGCATAAGTAAAACCTTCGATTGAAATTTTAACGACTGAGTAAATCACTCAATGGATCCAACTACTGGTCTTGGAAATTTTTTAATCATCTTCCCCCGCAAGTGCGTTCAATGCCTGTGATCAGGTTTAGGGTATATGTGAAGAAATTGATTATTGAAAATGTTTTATATGATATGCATGACTTCTTTAAGTGTTCATGTTTGTGATTCGTTGTCAATTTGTTAATTTTTTTAATTGAGTTTGATTTCATGTATCTGGACTGACCTGTGTAAAACTGTGCTGCGTATACGATATGATGTATGTTTATTTAGTATATGTATGTAATTTTCAGTATCTACACCAATAAATATTATCTAACTATGTTTCTTCAGAATTTATTAAAATCTCCGTTGGTATATCAGATCTGATTAGCTAGAGTTCCAGAAATTATTCGTTTGTAAGTTTTCGAGAAATTCATAATCGAATTGTAGAGAGTAAATTGTTTTCGCAAAGTGTATAAATTTGTGAGCTTTCATTCGAATTGACGGTCCTCGCCCGTGCAATTTCAAAAGTTTGAATTTCTGATTGTTCCAGGAATAAGTAAACTTATCGTACATAAATTAGTTTGCCTGCAAATTAATTGTTTCACCGGTTACGACTGCAATTATTTTCGAAATTTAATATCTCTGTATAATCTCTATTTTTTATCAAGTTATCCTAATGCTTCGAGGGTGTAAGTGTATTATCATATCAATTTGTGATTTTGATAAATGAGTTTAAACTTTGGAGCATTAATGATTTTTGAAGATATTTTTGTAACCGACATTAATATTATTAACGTCGGAGTCTTCAAATTGATTGTAGCACCGACCTGATATAAAATTTGTCATAGGGACTCGCCATGTTGTAGCTTCAATATTGAGGTCCACTGTCGAACCTCAACTTTATTGTTGAAATCCACATTTTCAGTTATTGCTGGAACCTCATGGTTGAAGTAGGCATATATGGTTCATGAACAAAATAATATTATATGACCGTTTAAAATTTGGCGTTCTAGTGAAGTTTAATAGGTAACATCTACACAGCATTAGAATTGAGTGAATGAAACAATAGAACAAGCAGTTAGATTTAAATCTGAACGTCGAAATTAACTACGAAAGAAAATTTTTTGACAGGTGATCATCTCGCTCGCCATTTCTCACACAATAAGAAGAGAAACTAACCTTAATTTTTTTGTTTAAAAATGTACTACCACCTGTGCCTATTAAATAACTTAAACAATTTAAGTCACAATTTGTTTTAAGAGTAAAATCAATATGCATGCAGTATTTTAGTCGAATATTTTTTTTTCACTTTCTCTTTTATCTAACAAAATACAAAAGCAAATGCGCTCGACACACTAATTTAAGATTGTCCAGATAGAGATTTGAGAACTTTATACTTGTCCATATTATTTTTAGGTGTCAAATGAAGTGACCGAAAATGCAAGAAAGATACAATAAAGAATATACTGAATTATGTGAAGATCATTTACAACATCAGTTCTTATTGAATTTTTGGGTTGGAGTTGTGGGCGTCTATCTAATTGGACCGGTATTTATGACTTACTGGCGAGATGTATCGCAACTTATTGGAAGAAACTTATTGAAAGAAACACTGCTTGAGTTTCTGCAGGATGTACCATTGACGTCTAGAATTGCAATGTGGTTTATGCACGATGGTGAGTCGCCACATTTCAGTTTGGTTGCTCGTGATTTTTTAACAGCAAAATACGTAGATCGCTGGATTGGTCGAGGTGGGCCACACGCATGGCCTGCTCGATCCCCAGTCTTAAATCCCTGGATTGTAACTCGATTAGAAATGACCCTGATGTATTCGAAAGAGTTCGGCACTCAATGAATAGAAGATTTAATGCCTTTTCCAGGCTGCAGGAAGTTCGAATATTTATTGTAGATTCAACAACGTCGAATATACTTTTTCATAATAAAATGTTGTAACTGTCTCAAATTTTTTTCCTATATCTTCGAAGGAAAGAAGTTTTTCTGAAATCATTATAAGACAAAATATTCTTAGATTAGTCCAAATAATAACCACTGGAATTTTAGTTGCTTAAATGTGTATATACCAGAGTGAGTCAAAATGATGTTTTTAGTCGTAAGTTGAAAATACTTCAGTGAACCTCATTTAAACATGATTTACGATAATGTTTGATGTCTTTCTAGCATTTTGTTTTTCATCATTTGGTTATCTTTATGTTTGACGAGCTACGCATTTTTAATTGCAACGCTGAATTTTTTCAATGTTGATAAAAATAATCAGTTATAATATCACAAGAGCATCGAAGATAATCGATTATACTTTCGAGTCACGAGACGTATTTTGCGAAACATTCACGAGAGCGCAGCTCGAGTGATTTTTTAAGAAAATACGTCGAGTGACGAGGTCAGTATAATCGATTATTTTCGATCGCTCGAGTGGTATTCGTTACGATTATATAACGAATAAAAAATATTAATTTTTTTTGACAAACGTCAAAACATCGTCAATATGAAAACATTCACATTTTGACACGAGGCGAAACACCAACAAACCTCAAAACTGAGACGGGTGCCACAAGGGTCGTCGTGTCAACTGGCTCATCTGCTCCCTTGACCCATCAACGTGTTAATTTCCAGTTGCGAAAACTACTACAGCGAACTCCTCCAATGAAGTGCAGATGGCGGTGCCTCCTTATCCACAAACTAACTTGGCGAGTACAGAATCAGTTATTTCTCTTCCTCGCGTCAGGCCATCTGAACTTTCTAAGGAGCGCACAATTGTTTGTTCTATAACCATATCCGACCAAATACCTGCCCAAGGTGTACCTGTGCGATTAATAGTAAAGTACCCCGTTTCAGCAAACTCAACGCCTCCGGATAGCTAGCTTTCAGTTGTATCATATGTTGTACGTAGAGATGGACACATTTTTCGTACTGGAAGTGCCCACTTCCATAAAAAAATGGGATCATTTGCTGTACACATGCTAAGTGGCCATACCAAACACCACGACGCTCAGAAATAATGAAATTCTTCATCAAGATAAGCATGTGGAAGTACTGAACCCACAAAGCAGCGGTAGGCCCAGTATCCTTGAGGGATTCCAGATGACTCTGAGATTTCGTCAAAGCTTACACCAAGGAAACATTCTCTTCAACTTTGTCTGAAATAAGTTCTTCCATGTTGGTGAGCATAGTCAATATCTCCCTCTTCTCTTCCTCTGAAACATTGGCACCTTCCAGAACAATTGGGCATAAAATAAGGTGAACAAGTAAATGTCCTCGAATAGCTCGGCTGTAGGCGTGACCTGTTAAGGGGAGACCAGACATTCCAACGTTCCTCCCCTACCGTAGGCTCCAACGATGCACATTACACTGTGTTCCCCTCCGCAGACAATTCTTCAGTCATATTACTGATTACACGTGCACGCAGTCAATTAAATAATTAAACAATAGCATTCAATTTTCAACAATAAACATTCAATTTTTAACAAAAAAATGGCTTTTTTTTAATTTCCCCCCTTCATATATCCTTAAGCATAGCAGAAAAGTGTATAAAACTTTTTTTTGCTAGAGGTTGTATTTCTTGAGTTATCAACGAAAAACTGAAAAAAGGGACCTCTAGAGGCCTCCCCTACCGTTAGCTCCACCCTCACACCTCAGTACTTTTGATATGTTGTTAAGGACACCTTCTTCTACAAGTATGCCGAAATTATTTTCTACATGAATTATTTCCGCTATTTGGTCTTTCTTGGTCTTCGTTGCCTGGACACTTTTTAATATTTCATTTCTTACTGCTATACAGCGAAACGCTCAGCTGTTACGTAGTAGAATATTCTTTACTGAACTCTGTAGAACATTCTTTACTGCATTTGAGCTGACACGCAAGTGTCTGGCCCATTTAAGTTATTGGCGCTTGGATGTCACTCGTTATCATTCGGTTAGTAAGTCAAAATCTATCTCAAGGTTTTTCAGAATAATGTCGGAATGAAGTGTTTTAAATCAAATAAAATTAATGTGCAACCAAGAAGACTTAATTACTGAATATGCCTATAAAAATAGCAATAAATATTTGGCTACGTCGATATTAGATTAAAAAATTAAGCTCTGCTAGCTCGTCAGAGAGGATTATAAGATACACATACCGATCAGCTAAAAAATACATATATCGTAAAGTGTTTATATGACAGCACAGTAGTTTTGATAAAGTAAGAGAAAGAAAAAAATTCACGCGTACGTGATAAAGGATGTTAGTTTTAGTTTTATGTCTTTATCAGTACCGTAAATAATACAAATACTATACAGGGTGTAAAAAGTATAAGTGCAATAATTCTAATGGGTTATAGAGGAGGTCAAAACAAGAAAAAAGTCATATAACATGTGGGCCGAAACTCCTTTCTGTTCAAAATACAGGGTACCAAAAAGCGGGTATTTTTGAATTTTTTGTTGAAACTTGTTGAAAAACACACAAGAAATACATGAAATCATAATAAATCATGATAAGGCAAATCATAATAAGGCAAGTAATTGAGCAACTCTTTGTGGAATTACGTCAGGAGTAAAAAGGGTTCAAGCAGGCACACCTTCGCAACATGAGTCTATTTCCCAAAAAAATAGAAAAAGGTGTTTGCAAGCAAATATAGCTTTGGATAAACGGAACGCCAAATCGCACTTACAATAAAATATAAAATAAAACGAAGTTGTAGATTTGTCTTCTTTAGAAGATTTTGCTCAATTTCTTGTTTGTTATTTAGTGTGGTCTATGTAAAGTAAATTTTGGAAAATAATAATCAAATTAGGAATTCTGTTCTTGTTTAATGAATCAATAAAGAGGTGTTCAAAATCGAATTATTATCTCTGCAAATTTACTTCGTGACGTCTTCCTAATTTGAATATAAACTATCTTAATCTAATGTCTTTTTTATATTTGATACTATGTACTAACAGCCCTAGAAATATACAAGTGTTTACTTACTTCCTAATTAAAATTTAAAAAACTTATCTTATTAATATAGGAGTATTTCCTTACGGCGTTCTTTCATATGCAATGCTTACTATGGGTCAAAGGCGACCTTAGCTGTAGTGCAGCCAAGAATGTCATCATTCAAACAGGGTTAATATAGTTGGATTGCTTGCGATTGTACAGAGGCGAGCTTCGCTGTACCGTAGTAAACAATTTATTTACGCTTACCGGAGACGTGATAAACGGTTTGCCGACTGTACAATATTGGAAAGACTTTCGTTCTATGGAGGATCTGTGATGATTTGGGCGGAAATTTTTAGAGAAGGACGTACAAACCTAATATTTATTGGAAATTGAGCTATATTGAAGAGATACTACAGGAAGTTGTCATTCCATTTGTCCCTTTCATTGGGGAAGACTTCAGACTCATGCAAGACAATGCCAGACTACATTTCGCGCATGTAGTGAATGAGTTTTTGGATGAAGTTCGAATTCAAATGTTAGAATGGCCACCCTGTAGCCCAGATTTCAACCCAGTTGAGCATCTTTCGAATAAATGAATAATTTAAAATAAAGCGTTTGTAACCTTCCCAACTTCAGCAGAGCTCAGGTTAGCTTTGAATGAAGAATATAAAGTTATTTTTCAAGAAAAAATTATCAGTTATAATATCACAAGAGCATCAAAAATAATCGATTATACGAGACGTATTTTGCGAAACATCACGAGAGCGCAGTTTGAGTGATGTTTTAAGTAAATACGTCGAGTGAAGAGGTCAGTATAACGATTATTTTCGTTTGCTCGAGTTTGTATTCGTTATGATTATATAACGAATAAACAACAACGTCAGAAATATAACCAAAGCGTTTCATATTGAAAAATTAAACGAAACTTCACCAAACTTATCAATACGCAGTAACTATGCAAAATTCTTCGATAATTCTGTTGGCTTATGTACACATAAGTTATATAATCACCCTAATTGATTCCATGCCACGGAGAGGTCTCGGTACCCCAGCGGTAAGGTGTATCGATTGTAAACCGAGGATTGTGGGTTCGAGTCCCACCTTGCTCTTGGGTGTTGTTTATGTCCGGAATTTAGTGGTTCAAATATTAATCTGTTGCGTAAGTTATTGATGAAGAACAAAAATACTTCCCATTAAATTATGTGCCGAATTTGAGTAGCAAAATTCACAACAGACTATCGAAAAATAACGTTAAAACAATTTGTACAAATAAAAGAAACTTGAAGTCATTCTTGGTCAATAATAAAGAAAAATCTAACATCGAAGAAAACAGTAGTGTTTACAAAATATTTTGCGATGAATGTCCTGTTTTCTATATTAGACAAACAGAAAGCAATTTAAACATTCGTGTTGAAGGACATAAAAAGTCAATTTCACAAAATAAAAATACCACTGGCTTCTCCGAACATTGTATAAAGTTTATTCATTTTCTGGATTTAAACGAAACCCAATTGTTGCATTCAGACAACAAAGGAAAGAGCCTTGACCTTCTTGAAATTCTCGAAATAAGTTCCGCCCATAATAGTAAATTACCCCTTGTAAACGAACAAATTGATTTTCAGGTATCACCTTTGCTCTTATCTGTTTTATAAAATAAGATGTAATACTCTCCTGTAGTCACCAAGCTAGTTAGTCGAGTACTTAGCGTACGCTGGCTAGTATTTGGGAGGTCTGGTTCAAACCCCGGGGCCGACTGGTCTGCCATGAGTGTTTTCAGAGGTTTCCTCATGGTAATGTAAGTCACTGCTTGCAAACTTATAAGGCGAATGCTGGGCCAGTATTAATCATCTGAACCCTACCCACACTTCCTATGTTCCATAAATATCCCATCTCACCTATCCTTAATACACTTATACATAAAAATGTATCCTCTGATCTGGCTGAAGGAGTTAATCCCAAACTCAAGCTGCCCGCCTCCCTGACACATAATACTTCAGGGAGGAATGAAACACGTGTTTTTCCTTTTTTTTCCTCCTGTAGTCAATCTTGATAATGAGTTCATAACTCGAAACATGTCGACTATCCTTTACTGCTAAATACAGTATCTAAATATTTTTATAAGGTGAAACTTAAGCCAAGTGTTTTTTATGTTTAAACTTTATTCTTTATGATGTTTCACCAAGTGATGTGCGGGAATTCAATCTCAGTGATTCTATATATGACTTTGTAATGATAAAAATGCAATTTTTTATCATATTAAGTACTTACCCACTAATTTCCCGAAATTCTTGAAAAAACTGAGTGTACAGTGCAAATCATGAACAAATTTTAATTTTGGCTTGTATACTAATATTGTAAGTTCTGCTAAATTGGGCTCAGAGGCTTATTTATTCAAAAATCAAGAATAATGAGAATTCATTTTCAATGTTGTCATATTTTCGAGATATACTTTCAAACGCATATTTTGAATAAGAGCAAATATTGTATAGTAAATAGGAGAGGTTCTAACGAAGAATGTTGAATAATTCGTTTTTTCTGTTTAAATACTGTGCTACATAATGTTAATTGCACCATTTGAATTTTAAACTTCGCTCTCGTTAGGAGATGGTGCCAGTCAGTTTAAGAGCGCTTGTTGGAAACTTCGTTTGCTGAATTTCCAAATGAAATTCAACGTTTCGCGACGATAAAATAGGGCTATATTGAAATTATGAGAGTTTTCGCACCTTCCAGTTTGAAATATAAGGGTTGCAATTAGTAAAACTTTTGAATTCATTGTATAATCAAATTAGATTACGTCAATCAAACATGAATTGAAAATAAAATCTCATTAAACTGTAATTAAATCACATATTCTCAAGTATCATAGAAATTACTTTTACACACTATATTGAATTTTTCAATTCCAATTACCAGCTTTCTGAAGGAAAAATGAATTACATAATAAAAATAATGTTCTCTCACAGAGAGAATCTGTATGAAAACATATAATGATGTTGTATCTAATGTGAATTGATATTTGTCAGTAATTAATTACTGAATCAAATTAATGATGAAAAATGCATTCCTTCATCTTATATTCCGAAACTGAATGAAATATTACAAATTCAATTAAATCCCATATACAAATAATTGAAATAGCTCCAATATAATAATAATAATTTTATTTTGCTTTCAGACATCTGTCTACAAACGGGTTTCAAAGCTGCATAAAGAAAAATTAACAATATTATTATTTCTGAAATTAATAGATAACAAATAATAGTATATTATTCAACGAGCGGTAATGTAGGTCATAACGCACGCAGTTGAAGTTTGCAGCACGAGCTGCAAGCGAGTGCTGTAATTCATCAAGTGAGTTATGACCATTACCTCAAGTTGAATACTATACTTTATCTACGACTATAACAATAAATACTAAGATACAAATTAACAATAATTAGGTAGTATTAACTTAATTTGAAAACGTCAGAATTATTCAAGTGACATTTGCAGATGAGGGACGGTTGATCTTACTTGGAATCTTAGTAGACTATATAGTGAGTTATAGCAGTGAGTTATTATTACTCACGCTGTTTGGTAATAAATACTATTAATTGCTTAAATGCAGTTGAATAATGAATATATTATTCAATAGGAGTGGATAAACTTTTATTCTCTATTCATTGATAACGCATGATCCGAGGAATGATCTGATCTTCAAAGCTCCGATTATAAAGTAATAAAGTATTGTTCCAGGTGCTTTTGAGACTTTATCGTTAGTATTTCTTCTACTTCTTCTCTTTTAATATTTTGTTTGATGTACACGTCTCTTAAGTGTTTGTAGAAAGGGCACTCGAATATAAAACGATGCAGTGTCTATTTTTCTTGTTTGCTGCAGATAGTACAGGTGACATCGCATAGCTCCAATATACGTAATATCTTTCAAAGCTTAAAAGAGAGACTATGAGCTCCACAATACGATTAAACCCAAACAACAGAACATAATTTTTATAAAAATAATGAAATTCACGTTACATGAAAATTTCAGTTATTGCAAAGGTTCCCTCATGTAAATAATTTTCTTTTTGTTCGATTGACTTCGAGTTTTCGAATGAATATCATAGTACTCAATTTTTGTATTAATTCTCTTAAAAAAAAATTTTTTTCATTACTATATCCTGAATAGGGAATAACTCGGAGCGCTGGCTGCTTGCGTGATGTGCTAACATGAAGAGATATGATTTTTCGTGCCCGCAAAATGATCATACCTGACGTATGATAAGCTTATGAATTTTTCGGACGTTTTCATGTGACTTATATTTGTTCCTGGTATGTTGCGGCTGATGATACGTGGCGTATTGATATGTAAGGCAGTTTCGTCTTCCGAATTGTCAGGTATGATCTTCATGGTTAATAATCGGTAGATGAATAATACTAACTAGGATCCCATAAGTCCGAAGGAGCTGTCTATTATTTCTATCTTTTGTGATGACTATCAAGAAGTTTCTAACATTCACAACATAAGGATGTATCGGAATTTTGATGGTGTCGACACACATGTAGATAGTTTCGCTAGGGGATCTGTTTGATTCATTTAAATTTTTCGATAAAAATACTACGACAATATGAAACATGACACTTGGCATTCGAAAAAAATGCAATAAAAAATACAGGTCCGTACTTGAAAATTAAAAGTTGAGGCTAGCCCAATTTATACGATAACCTGTATATAATTTTTATTCAGATATTGGATAGCCTACAAAAAGTTGCAATGGCGAAGTGACAATTTGATTGAAAAAATTCCTAAAATAAAAAGAGATACTTAGACAAAAGAAGTATTTCGAAATTTTTGATTTTTCCTGTATAACTCCAGAACTAAAGAAGCTGGATCAGACCTTTTTTATCCATATAATTGACCTCTGAAATATGCTTCTTTGCTCCCATTTAACCATCCCTCTTACCGTTATCGAAATCCTCATGCATAGACTCGAATTTGAATTGCTCTATATATATATATATATATATATATATATATATATATATATATATAAATATATATATATATATAATATATATATATATATATATATATATATATATATATATATATATATATATATATATATATATATATATATATATATATATATATATATATATATATATATATATATATATATATATATGTTCAGAAAGATTTCCGCGGTCGGAAGTATTTGAAAAACTTGGTTCACGGAATGAACCGCGTGAAAGATTTGAAAAATCTCGACGTTTCGGCTCCTTTTGCGAAGCCATCTTCAGGAGAATTAGAAGGGGAATAATTCAGAATCGTGGCCTCAATCTGCCTACTCCACGATTCGAATTAGGAGGAATCGGAAACAATACGATTGCGTGGTCTCAACCTGCCTACTCCACTAACCGTACTGCTTCCTGTCAACTCTGAAGTCTCAACCTGCCTACTCTTCAGAGTCAACTGACGGGCCGATCGTCGCGTGGCCGTATTTATAGGGGAGGGGGGCGGGTACTCACGCTCATCAGTGCGGGATGCACTCTGATTGGGCGTTACATGGCGACCACTGAGAAGTGGTTTCCATGCTGATGGGAGTCTGTGACTGTCATCTCTGGTGTTCAAACAATTTGGACGTTTTTCTATTTCTACAGCTTCACGGAAAATTCGGGATTTGAAAGATCGGACGGGAGCAATAGTTCTTGTATTGGGGAAATCGATAATGTGGCCTGTTTGGGTGTGATGTTGGGAAAGACCGTTGGAGATATCTGAGTGTCTTACTGAAACTGAATGTTTTTTGGCACGCACTTGAATTCGTCGGTTTGTTTGTCCTATATAAGAACGAGGACAATTGGAACAGGGAATCTCATAAACACCGTGATTTTCGTTAGGAATTTTATCTTTGACGTATCTGACCAGATGGGAAAGTTTTTGTTGAGTGGTGAATATTGTTTTGATGTTCGTGTTTTTGAGAGATCTTGCGATCTTATCTGTTACTCCTTTGATGTAAGGAAGAAATAATTTAGGTGTAGATTCTTGTCCAGAGGGATTGGAAGGAGGTAGAGGTGGGGTGATGTTTGTGTGTTTGCGTATGTTCTTGTTGATTTGATATGTGTTGTAACCGTTCTGTAATAATATATGTTTTAGAGTATTGAGTTCTGATTCACGGTGTTCGTCGTCAGATATTCGAATGGAGCGGTGAATTAGGGTATTGACTACAGAGTTAAGTTGAGAAGGATGGTGGTGAGACTGGGCGTTCAGATAACGGTTTGTATGGGTGGGTTTACGATAAACTGAATAGGAGAAGCCTTGGGATGGAAGTTTTTTGACCATGACATCGAGGAATGGCAGAGACCCATCGTTTTCCACTTCCATTGTGAATTGGATACTTGGATGTATGCCATTCAAATGATTCAAGAAGTGGAGCAACGAGTCTCCGCCATGGGGCCAGATCGCAAAGACATCGTCTACATAACGTAGCCAGCATGATGGTTTAAGGTCGAATGACGAGAGAGCTTGGGTTTCGAAATATTCCATGAAAATGTTGGCTATGACGGGGGAGAGAGGGGATCCCATTGGGGCTCCCTTAATTTGTCTGAAGAAATTGCCTTGAAAGATGAAGTAAGTGTTGGCCATGCAGTGTTTGATCAGGGATAGGTTGTCTGGGGATATTTGATGTTTCTTGTCTAGGATGGAAAGTGTTTCTTCTATGGGGATATTTGTAAATAAGGAGACAATATCAAAACTAATAAGGAGGTCTGTTGGGGTAATATCAATACTTTTGAGGAGTTCTATGAAGTGAAAAGAGATTTTGACGTATGACTGGGTTTGTTCGGCAAGGGGTTGAAGGGTTTTGGCGAGATATTTCGCAAGAGGATGTGTTGGACAATTGTGAGCGCTGACAATGGGTCGAAGTGGAATATTAGGCCACTTCGACCACTTAATCGCTAAGCAAGAGTAAAGTTGATACATCCATTTTGTGTTAACGACACACGAAGAATTCTGTTTTCCATTCATTGCTACCTGTAAAAGGTATAAAATTGGAGCGCTTGTTACTTGCGGCGTGTGAATGTTGAATTACATCAAAATGGATGTATCAACTTTACTCTTGCTTAGCGATTATAGTAACCACCTTCGGGTATCAGGACGTAAGAGTTTCGTTGCCGAAATGTTTTCTTCTATTCTGAAATATGTGGTTCAATTGTTTCCGACTGGTGGCGCTGTGTCATATTTATATGTCATGGAGTTACTAGAAGAAATATGTATGACCGTTTGAAATGTTGGTTTGTCTATCAATTTCCATCGATTGTGATAAACAAATTAACATTTCGAACAATTACCGTCTGGGGTAGATGTTGATATTTCGATGCTTCCTGAACTCTTATAACCAGCTCCGCTAGGAGGTTTGTTTGATTAGTTTCAAATAAATGTCCTAGTTCACTTCATTTTATTGCCACGAACGTGTGTCGTTAACACGAAGAATTCTGTTTTCCATATATATATATATATATATATATATATATATATATATTGTATATAGAAATACCGTCCACTGGTTAAAATGAATTTCAGTTAAGATTAACCAGCATGCAAGATTCGTAGTTCCAAATGCATCAATATGTGTAAGATCGTAAAGGCAGAGTTTTCAGTTTTCATATTGAACAAAATTTTTATCAAATGCGCTAAGAAGCGTTAATTGTTTTTTTTTATTGATTAATTCCATGGATTAAACTGTGTCGATCAGATCTGTGAACTAAGAATTCCATTTTCACTTTTGACTTTAAAATTCATAATGGTCTCCGATATAAAAAAAGAGGTTTGTATTCTGGAATATTTCAATAATCCTTTCATATATTTGCATTGATTTATTTTCAGTCGAAATTTTATTAAATCACGTTTCTTTTCTCAATCTATTTATATATATATATATATATATATATATATATATATATATATATATATATATATATATATATATATATATATAAATATATATATACGTTGATGACTATTTCTTGAGAATCACTGGTGCTTATACGACTAATAATGTTAAAAACAGTCATCACATACTTGAAGATGAAGAAGTCGCTTTTTATTTAACTCTTTGAAGGGCGGTGGTTCATAAAGTGTACCTATCAAATTGTTCAACTAATGGGGCGTTGGTATACAAAATATACAACGTATTAAAATGCATCTAGTTTATTGTGCGATGGTCCAAATCATGAACCAGTGTATGACTGTGACATATATTCTATTCGACTCCTTACAAAACGGTTCTCACTGCAACTTTTTGATGATGTGTTTGTGTTAGGTTATGTTTATTGGCGCGTAGAGTGTATTCTTCTAGAAGTTTGTAAAAGTAAGTAAGCAATATGATATTTTTGGAATATAGTTAAGCTATATTGAATTGGTTCCTGTAGAGTATACTGTTGATGGAATATTCCAACTTTATGAATTTTTAGTTGTACATTTTCATGTATTGTAGTGTAATGTTATTTGTACCACCGCCCTTCAATTATTAATTCCTTTTCAGAATTGTATCATGGAATCTTTACCATTTCGACTGGTGGGTATGACATATGAAGAATTAATGAAAGAAATAGAAAATCTGGATGTCGATTCCATACCCTCTGATTCTGATTCGGTGGTGGAAGATCAGTCAGAAGATGAAACACAAAATATCGAAACCAATATTGATATTTTACAAGCAGACAGCGATTCCGACTGTGAAGAAAATTTGTCCCTTTCGATTATAAGACAAAGATTGAAGATGACGTCCAAAAAACGCAACTGGAATGGAAAAACAGTGCCAAAAAAACCTGGAGACTTTGTTGCGGAGACTGGTGTAAGGAATATTGTAGAAAATATGGAGTCTCCTACACCAGGAAAACTGTCTCAACTTTTTTTCACTGACTATTTGTTGGAGCATATAGTTTTTCAGACTAATTTATATTATCATCTGAATGATCTGAAAATATTTTTAGCTATGAACTGATTGATGGAACTAAAAAAACTTCCGAGTTATAGAGATCACTGGAGTAGCTCGCCAGACTCACATGATTGGTATATAAGTTCACTTATGCCAGTAAAGCGATTCAGCTGGATGCTTCCAAATCTACACTTGAATGATAATATGGTTATACCCAAAAAAGAAAAACCTAACTATGATAAACTCTATAAGTTACGTCCTGTTTTGGAAGAACTATCCAGAAATTTTGAAAAATGTATGGCTCCTTCCAGAGATATTGCTATAGACGAATCAATGATAAAATTCAAAGGGAGGAGTACACTGAAACAGTATCTTCCCAAAAAGCCAATCAAGAGAGGTTACAAGGTATGGATGTTGGCTTCAAATTTACACCGGCAAATCCAACGATTCAGAGAAGAGCTTGGGTGCTAGAGTGGTAAAAAACCTTCTGGAGGGTATGGAGGAAAGACATCATATCGTCTACTTTGATAACTTCTTCAATAGTGTGGAGCTGCTAGAGGAACTCAAGATCTGAAGTATTCACGCCTGTGGCACAGTCAATCCTACTAGAATATTACTCCCAAACTTTGAACCAGATAAGAACATGAAACGTGGCAATTGTCAGATTTTAACATCCGATACAAACCTTGTTGCCATCAAATGGAGAGATAAACGAAGTGTACATTTGTTATCCAACTTTCACGACCCTTCTGGTATGGGTGAAGTTGATCGAAAAAATAAGGATGGAACCATTGAGAAAGTTCCTTGCCCAATAGCTTTGATTGATTACAACAAAAATATGAATTTCGTTGATAAATTTGATCAGAGTCTCAATGTTTATAAAATCGATCGCAAATCAAAAGAGTGGTGGCATCGTATCTTCTTTTATTTTGTAGACGCCGCTGTTGTCAATGCTTTTATACTATATAAAGAATTATATTTGCAACACATGTCGATGAAAGACTTCAGAAAACAAATAGTGCAACATCTTGTGACCAAAACTGTCGTCAATATAAAAAGACCCAGCACCAGTTCACAAATCGTTACAATTAAAAAGTCAAAACCACATGTACCTGGAAATACGTACGACTGAAAGCGCTCATCAGCCAGAAAGGGATACAAGGCGTCGTTGTGCCAATTGTAGCATAACAAAAAAACAAATTCGAACAGATTGGACGTATTCTGTATGCCAAGTACCCCTTTGTTTCGGAAAAAGGGAATATTGTTTCCAGGATTTTCATAATAAACTATGAGGACCTAATTGCGCAGTACACTATGTAAACCACCCATTTTTTTTGATAAATTTTGAAAAATGGCTTATTTTGTTTTTACGTTACATTATATACACTTTTTTTATGTTTGATGTTGGATTTAGATATAAAAATTTAATAAAATCATTTTGCCCCTCTACGACTTTTTTTGTCAGAATTTTTTGCCCCTGAAAGAGTTAAGTATTGTTTTAATTATTTATGTAAGTTTCCCTCCAAATAACGATAACAAATAACTGGAGCTCAGATCTGAGTTGTATTGAATTAACATGGAAGTCCCTTATTATGATGGAATAATTTATACAACATAACATAAATGACGCTATGTGGATATGGAAGCATAGAGACACATATATCTCTTGTAACGACTAGCAAGGGAGCAAAGATCGAAATTGGAGCAATTAGTCATGATTATATAGCGGAATTGGGGTCGGAGATCCGATTAGATTCGAAATTCGGTATGGACGACAGGAGCTAATACGGAAAACTTTCTCGAATGATGGATAGTTAATCCAAAATGGTTTTCTCAAATGATTGGCTGAAGTAGAAATTTAAGAAGAAATATGTTCTGCAGGAGGTATATATCCTATATAGAAGTCACAAAGGAAATTGTTTACGAAATACAATGAAAAATTACTAACATAACCTATATTTCCAGTAAATTTAGTACCTATTTTAAGCATTTGCGTTGAGCAATTCAATTAAACTCTAACTATGCTAATGTTTTCTTTTAGGTATAGAAAGAAATCGGATTGTACAAGCTATTTTAGATGTTGCCATCAGACGGAATAATGTGAGGGAATAAAATTTAGAATCAAGTTTTGTTTTTCAAAATTAGGCTTTATGTCAAGCCAACATTAATATCATATGAGGAAGAATCTGTAAACCAATAAGTTAAAATGAAATGAATATACAAGAATACTTCCATTAAGGGAATTGATGAGAAATTTGCATTTTAAACTACCGATACTGTGTTATGGATCGAAATATTTTCGTATATAGGTAACAGATCAGTTACTCCAAGTAGAGAAGTCAAGATAAAGGAATCCAGGATATATTTTATTTTCAAAATAGTTAACATAGGTAGAAGAAACATGAAACTGTCAAGCGTGCCAACACCAAGTGAAAATGGAAGACAATAAATGAAAGATAACTACCTGTCATGAAAAAGGAAAACCGTCATAGCATGAGTCGAGCCAATAATAGAAAGGCAAAGCACAAAGAAAAAGGTTGATGATAATAGAAAAGGATGATAAATTTAACTGCAGCAATGAAATGCATGACTGACTTGCAGAACATAATTTGAATGAAAAGATATCCACAAAAGAGTTTGGCTTACAAAATTAACATTTCATGATAGAGAATGACTTTTTCAAAATATTTAATGATGTTCGAAGCTATCTTCTTCTTCCGATGCCGTACCCGACCGTACGCGGGGCGTAGGCGACCTCTCTACAACAAAGGCAAGAATAATTCAAATATATATATATATATATATATATATATATATATATATATATATATATATATATATATATATATATATATATATATATTGCTATGGTTTAATTTATTTGCAATATTAAAATTAAAATATATGGTACAATAGTAAATGAGATTGATCAAGAAAAGGAAAACTTCAATGAATTAAAATAGGAATTAGTAAATAATAAATCAATAAATGTGAATTTAAATGATTAAAATGGAATCAAAATGATGACAAGTGTAAATATATGAATTATAAATGATCAAGAATAGATTTTAGAATTAATAATATATGATAAACCTTGTAGAATGTCAGAAACTTAAAATGTCATTAATCGTTGAAGGTAAATATCAAGTAATTGAATAGAAATTCATGAAATATTAAAAATATAGTAGAATACAAGTAATAAAATCGTTGTAAAGAGTAATTAGAACAAATTAATTCAATATAACAGACTTAATTATGTAGAATACATATAATTGTGGAAATTTTATGTATCGTAGAATTGGAGAAATTTGTATATCAGATAATAAGTTAATTTCAAGTTATTGAAGGTAGTTAATCATATATAAAGGCATTAGAAGAGATTAGATAACTGTTTTATATATAAAATTATTGTAGAATAAAGTAAGAAAGTATAATTTCAAGTTAGAATCAGAAATTATATATAACGAAATGTCAAAATTTTCATTGGGAAATAAGAATTTAATTAATGAACAGAATATGGAAATTTTTAGTACAGAATTTTCAGAATATTCTGTAGATGAGTTTAAATAGATATTTTCAGTCCAAAATTAGGTTTATATTATAAATTTGTTAAAAATCAAATCAAATGTCATTTAATTATTTAAAATAATCAAATTGAAGTACTGAGATTGAAAAATTTTAAATTATCATAAAGAAGCTGTTATTATTGAAATAAGTAATTTCCAAAATTATTGTATATTTAATTAAATTATATGATAGAGAAACATTCACAATACCTGTTAGTATAATATTTTAAATATGAAAGAAATTATAAAAAGGATATTGAGATTATTCTAGAAAAAACCATCAGATTCCTTGATATTGAAAAATTAATAGAAGGTTATATATAGAGGTATAACATCCGGCTTAGGAGTTCCAAATTTAGATTCAAGAGACAAACATCGTCAGTTTAAGATCTGATTCTTTTGTTTTTTGTCATCCATGTTGAATAATTAAAAGTATAATAATAGCTGAAAGTAAAAAGTCATAATAAATCATCGATATAAACAAAATAAAAGCTCATAATACCTGTATGTGAAATAATATCAAGTTAAGTAAAAAAATTGTGAATTGTGAAATTAATTTCTAACAATATAGAAATTAAGTGAGGTTACTAAAAGATTGGCTGAGACCATAGAGAGCGAGTTGCTGTTTTGGAGAACAAGTATAGAAGAGAGAAGAAAGAACATTTGGAATTCATTGAACATCTGAAGAAAGAAGATCAACCAGCGGTGAAATAAACAATCGTGAGTTTTTACAAAATTTCAAATTGGCCAATAGAGTGCATAAATATTTGCAAATATTAACTTTAAAAGGGGAATTAATTAATATAAAATAAAAAGGTACCATAATAAAATTTGAAAGAGTAATTGTTATTGTTAGTATTAGAACTGAATTTGTATTTGATAATTTGTGTTAATAAATTTGTTAAATTTTTAAATTTTTGAATTTATTGAAGTTTTCAATTATTAGAGTCAAAGTTTTTTTTTATAAAATAATAAAATATAAAATCAATTTAAAAATTAAAGAGAACCTTCCCTGAGATTATAGAGAAATATCAATACAAAATTAAAATTAAATTGATAAAATTATATAAAATATAGCAATTCATAATAATTGGCTTTCATAAATAGTGAGCAAATTAAAGAATTCATAACAATTGGCGCAACCAACGTGGGGCTCGAAAAACGAGAAAATTATATTTATAAATTAAATAATTTTGAATAGAATTAAAGTAGAACATAAATATAAAGATGACTAGTAACATGGTATTACGGAAAAAGAAAGGTGAAGAGAGGGTGAATGAGGAGGAGTTAGATACAAATATTAGTGTAGAGCAAATTACTGAAAATTTAGTTGAATGTGTAGATATGAATGAGGAGGAGAATGTAGAAAAAGAAAATGAGATATTTATAAGAGTAGATTCAGAGGAAAAACAAAAAAAAGTTAAAAAATCAGAAGATTCAAGTTCAGAAATTATGGCTTTTATAATGAAGATGAATGAAAATATAAATAATATGAATAGTATAAATCAGAGTATGAATGAAAATATAAATGATATGAAAATGAGTATGAATGCAAGATTTGAAGTTATGAATGATAATTTAGATAAAATGAATCAAAGATTTGAAAGCATGGATGAAAAATTAAATATGGTTAGACAAGATATGACAAAGTATGTGAATGAGAAAATAAATATACAAACTAAAGAGATAGAAAATAAATTAATAATACAAGATAAGAAATTAGAACAGAATGAAAGTAAATTAAGAGTAGAAATAGAAAAACAGAATGAAATAATGATATGTATGGGAGAAAAATGCATGGAATCTGTAGATAAGTGTCAAGATAGAATAATTAATATAGAAGAAGAAAAATTACTGAATATAAATAATAATATAGAAATGTTAAAACAAAAATATGAAAAAGAATTAGAAGAAGTCAAAAATCATTTAGGAACTCAGCATATAATACCTCAAAATTTAATAAATATAAATATAGATAATAATATGAAATTTGATGGCAATATAAGAAAATTGCATCCAAAAACATTTTTGAATAATATTAAAAATAAATTAAATTATAATAACAAATGGGAAAGAACAAAAGGAAATTATAAAAATGTATTTAAGTGGATATGCACAAACTTGGTTTTACAGTTTGGAAGAAGAATTTAGAGAGTATAGGGATTTTGAAAATAATTTTATTAGACATTTCTGGGGAGAAACTCAACAAAACAAATACAGACGAGACTTATACATGGGAAAATTTAATTATAATTTTAGTTTAAATTTAACAGAATATGCAATCAGACTATATAACATAGGAAAGAACTTAGATCCAATTATACCAGAAGCAGATATTATAAAATGCATTAGTAGACAATATAATAATGAGATTAAGCAATATACAATGTACAACAAAATAAACACACTAGATAAATTTTTAGACTACTTAACTGAAATAGAACATGAACTAAAGGAAGATAGATATAAAAATCAAGGGAGAGAATATGACAATCATAGAAATCAACAAGAGATAAATACAAATAAATATGGTAATAATAATAATCACTATAACAAAAACAATCAACAAAATTATTATAAAGGTATGCAAGGAAATTATTATGGAAATCAAAATAAGGGGAAACAACCTATGAAACAAGAGTACAGGGATAATGATAGAAAGTTTCAACATTTAAAAGTCCAACCGGAATATTCAAAACCAGGAACATCTAGAGAAGAGTATACAGGGGATACGGAGAATAGAAATTTTTAGATAATGCCGAACCAAAAGTAGATTTAAATATAATACATTATGAACATCCAAGTGAATTTTTAAATTTAAATGAAGAAATTAAGTATAGTGAAAATAACAAATTAATAATAATGAATGGTAAAGTAGATGAAATTTATGTTAATATATTAGTTGACACAGGATCAGAAATATCGTTAATTAATGACAAAATTATAGAAAAATGTAAATTAGAAAATAATATAATGAAAATTTCAAAAATTAATTTAGTTAGTGCAAATGGAAAAAAATTAAGTGAGGTAAATAAGTTATGTATTGTAAATTTATTAATAGGAAGTGTAATGGTGAATTTAAAATTATTTATAGTGAAAAATATAGAATATGATATGGTATTAGGTAATGATGAATTAAGTAAACATAAGGTGGAGATCAATTATGAAGAAAAAATAATTAAGGTGTATGGAAATAAGATTCAATTTATGGAAGAAGATATAAAAGAAAAATATATATATGGAAATATGAAAATAGAAGAAGAAAAATATGAAGAAATTAAATGTTCACCAAAATATGGGGACAAAATTAAAAATATATTAAAGAAATATAAAGGTCTAGTAAACCAGGAAAATAGAGTTGCTATGTCTTATATACATAATATAGAAATAAAAAAAATAGAAGAATTTAAAAGTAAAAATTATCCTATTCCATATAAATATAGAAAGGAAGTGTCAGAAGAAATTGAATCAATGTTAAACAAAGGAATAATAGAAAGAAGTAATACCAGTTACATAAATCCTATAGTAGTAGTTAAAAAACAAAATGGAGAAATTAGATTATGTTTAGATGCAAGGAATATTAATAAATGTACAAAACCTCAATATGAAGCACCAATGAATATAGAAGCAATATTTGGAAGAATTACTAATACAAAAATATTTACAAAATTAGATTTAAGACATAGTTTTTGGTTGATACCTTTAGAAGAAAATAGTAGAGATTACACTGGATTTTCAATTGATGGAGTTATATATAGATTTGCAGTAGTGCCTTTTGGTTTACAAAGTGCTTGTGCGGCATTAGTAAGAGCATTACATAAAATATTAAATAAACATGAAGATTATATTTTGCATTATATAGATGACATATTAATATATTCAGAAAATGAGATAGATCATTTAAAACACATAGAAATAACATTAAATGAATTAGATAGAGCAGGATTAAAAATAAATATTGACAAATGTCAGTTTTTTCAAAAAGAAGTAATATATTTAGGTTTTAAAATAGATGAACAAGGAATAAAAATGAATGAATGAATGCCAAAGTATAAGTGAAAAGAGAAAATGTATATTTGAGAATTTAAAATATGAATATCATGTTATGGTTATGTTATATTTAGTTATGTTATTGTTAAAAGTTATAAATATTAGATGATAAGAAAATTCAACATTGAATTATTATAAATATTGAATTTAAATAAGTTCAATGTAAATTTTGGGGATTTGCTATGGTTTAATTTATTTGCAATATTAAAATTAAAATATATGGTACAATAGTAAATGAGATTGATCAAGAAAAGGAAAACTTCAATGAATTAAAATAGGAATTAGTAAATAATAAATCAATAAATGTGAATTTAAATGATTAAAATGGAATCAAAATGATGACAAGTGTAAATATATGAATTATAAATGATCAAGAATAGATTTTAGAATTAATAATATATGATAAACCTTGTAGAATGTCAGAAACTTAAAATGTCATTAATCGTTGAAGGTAAATATCAAGTAATTGAATAGAAATTCATGAAATATTAAAAATATAGTAGAATACAAGTAATAAAATCGTTGTAAAGAGTAATTAGAACAAATTAATTCAATATAACAGACTTAATTATGTAGAATACATATAATTGTGGAAATTTTATGTATCGTAGAATTGGAGAAATTTGTATATCAGATAATAAGTTAATTTCAAGTTATTGAAGGTAGTTAATCATATATAAAGGCATTAGAAGAGATTAGATAACTGTTTTATATATAAAATTATTGTAGAATAAAGTAAGAAAGTATAATTTCAAGTTAGAATCAGAAATTATATATAACGAAATGTCAAAATTTTCATTGGGAAATAAGAATTTAATTAATGAACAGAATATGGAAATTTTTAGTACAGAATTTTCAGAATATTCTGTAGATGAGTTTAAATAGATATTTTCAGTCCAAAATTAGGTTTATATTATAAATTTGTTAAAAATCAAATCAAATGTCATTTAATTATTTAAAATAATCAAATTGAAGTACTGAGATTGAAAAATTTTAAATTATCATAAAGAAGCTGTTTTTATTGAAATAAGTAATTTCCAAAATTATTGTATATTTAATTAAATTATATGATAGAGAAACATTCACAATACCTGTTAGTATAATATTTTAAATATGAAAGAAATTATAAAAAGGATATTGAGATTATTCTAGAAAAAACCATCAGATTCCTTGATATTGAAAAATTAATAGAAGGTTATATATAGAGGTATAACATCCGGCTTCAGGCAGTTCCAAATTTTGATTCAAGAGACAAACATCGTCAGTTTAAGATCTGATTCTTTTGTTTTTTGTCATCCATGTTGAATAATTAAAAGTATAATAATAGCTGAAAGTAAAAAGTCATAATAAATCATCGATATAAACAAAATAAAAGCTCATAATACCTGTATGTGAAATAATATCAAGTTAAGTAAAAAAATTGTGAATTGTGAAATTAATTTCTAACAATATAGAAATTAAGTGAGGTTACTAAAAGATTGGCTGAGACCATAGAGAGCGAGTTGCTGTTTTGGAGAACAAGTATAGAAGAGAGAAGAAAGAACATTTGGAATTCATTGAACATCTGAAGAAAGAAGATCAACCAGCGGTGAAATAAACAATCGTGAGTTTTTACAAAATTTCAAATTGGCCAATAGAGTGCATAAATATTTGCAAATATTAACTTTAAAAGGGGAATTAATTAATATAAAATAAAAAGGTACCATAATAAAATTTGAAAGAGTAATTGTTATTGTTAGTATTAGAACTGAATTTGTATTTGATAATTTGTGTTAATAAATTTGTTAAATTTTTAAACTTTTGAATTTATTGAAGTTTTCAATTATTAGAGTCAAAGTTTTTTTTTATAAAATAATAAAATAAAGAATCAATTTAAAAATTAAAGAGAACCTTCCCTGAGATTATAGAGAAATATCAATACAAAATTAAAATTAAATTGATAAAATTATATAAAATATAGCAATTCATAATAATTGGCTTTCATAAATAGTGAGCAAATTAAAGAATTCATAACAATATATATATATATATATATATATATATATATATATATATATATATATATATAAATATATATATATATATATATATATATATATGTAAACATTCACTTTCAGTAAGACACTCAAATATCACCAACGCCCTTTCTCAACATCACACCCAAACAGTCCACATTATCGATTTCCCCAATACAAGAACTATTGCTCCCGTCCGATCTTTCAAATCCCGAATTTTCCGTAAAGCTGTAGAAATAGAAAAACGTCCAAATTGTTTGAACACCAGAGATGACAGTCACAGACTCCCATCAGCATGGAAATCACTTCTCAGTGGTCGCCATGTCACACCCAATCAGAGTGCATCCCGCACTAATGAGCGTGAGTAACCGCCCCCCTCCCCTATAAATACGGCCACGCGGCGACAAAGCCAGGGTTGAAGAAGGTTGCAAAACCTTATAACTTCCCAAAATAAATTATTTAGCTAGATAACAAAAAATGTACCCCATCCTCCCAGAAATCATGATCGGCCCGTCAGAATATATATATATATATATATATATATATATATATATATATATATATATATATATATATATATATAATAATATAACAACAACATTCCCATCGTACCTTATGCTGCGATTTTTAGAAACTTCTTCATTTAGTATTGTTCATGTATGGAATATGGAAACTATGCAGATTATTTCAGTCGTACCTGATAATTGGAAAGAAGACACTGCCTTACATATCAATACGTTACGTATCATCAGTCAGATGAAAACTTCTGGCGTAAACTTATAAGCGTATCATAATTGAGATGATTACTATTTAACAAGAACAATCACGACATCTTTCGATGTCTCATCATGTTAGCATATCGTGGAAACAACGAACAAGACGGGTTATTCCATATTCAGGTTAGAGTAATGATAGAGTAGGTTATATATATATATATATATATATATATATATATATATATATATATATATATATATATATATATATATATATATAGTAATACTTAATAATTTCGACCAATCTGTACAATATAGAAACGCTTTGTATTATCGGGAATGTGGTCTGTAGACTCAATAAACTCTTTGTCTTTTTTTCAACTCAATATTTCGCCATTTATTTTACAGCTTCATCAGGAGTACTACAAAAAATTTTTAAAAATTAAAAACTTTAAAACTTTTTTACATTTTCGCTTTCTCTTATATAACTCTACACAATTAAAATGACATATACAATTTTAAAGCACATAACATTTGACACTTACAAGAATAGAGTTGGTCCTTAGTTGTAATATATGGGATGCATATATATATATATACCATCTCAACACAAATCTAAACTAACAATGAATTCCCTCTCACCGAAGACAACGGGACGAACACATGGCAACAATGCCTACATTGAAAAACGATTAGATTTAATTCAAAATATTTATAGATTTAACTCAGTTGATCTGTGTCTGATTTAAAATTCACTGCATTCACATCTTGACTTATGTGTACCATTTCCAAAAACAGCCTACTCTTATAATTATATTCTGTTTCTAGTATTTTGACATTGTCGAAATTAAAACGATGTCCCATTTTTTGATAGTGGTTGACTAATGCACACGAATTCTTTCCTATTTTACAGTCACTCTTATGTTGCGTCAACCTTTGTTTTAATGTAACTACTGTCACATTCCATATATGGTATTCTATAGATGACATTATTTCTATATTGTAATGGTGTTTTATCCTTCATTCCAGTAAATAGTTTCGAGCTATTATGGGTATTGTACTTTGCTATTTTTATTTCTGGAAAATTTTTAAATATGTTCATAATTGACTGTGTCACTTTACCAACATACGGCAATCTCTTGTATTTAAATATTATATTTGCTTCTTCCGTGGGACCGTCATAAAAGTGAGTACTGTAAATAAGTTCATTTAATAGACCTCTAGGGTACCCATTATTAGCAAATATGTCAATTAGTTTTTTTAAGTTGTTTTGTTTTTAATTTTTCCTCAGAAATATGTATAACTCGATTTTTCATTGCTTCTGATTATTTGGATGACTAGAATGAAAGTTTACAAATCTACCAGAACAAGTTGGTTTCTGAAACCAATACAATTAAATTTCATTGTTATTATTTATCATTACTCTAGTATCTAAAAATGGAATGCTCGTTTGGTTTTCTGTTTCCAGGGTAAACTGTAGGTGTTCATTGAATGAGTTGAATACATTCAGGGTTGTTTCTATTTGATTTTCTGGTACACTACAGATTATATCATCTACAAACTTGTATATGAAAGGAAATTTAAATGGTAAACAATATATGTTACCATATATTGTTGGATAAATGTGAATAAGTCATCAACAGAGGCATGTCGAGACAGTTGTTACTCAAATTCCATATGTAGAGTGTCGTAAATGATAACAGATCTCGAGATATATGTATATATATATATATATATATATATATACATATATATATATATATATATATATATATATATATATATATATATATATATATATATATATATATATATATATATATATATATATATATATATATATATATATATATATATATATATATATATATATATATATATATATATATATATATATATATACATATATATATATATATATATATATATATATATATATATAATATATATATATATATATATATATATATATATATATATATATATATATATATATATATATATATATATATATATATATATATATATATATATATATATATATATATATATATATATATATATATATATATATATATATATATATATATATATATATATATATATATATATATATATATATATATATATATATATATATATACATATATATATATATATAATATATATATATATATATATATATATATATTATATATATATATATATATATATATATATATATATATATATATATATATATATATATATATATATATATATATATATATATATATATATATATGTATATATGTATATAGATATGAGAGATACTTGGACATAACAGAAGAATCCGGAAATAATACAATAAATTGTTACCTTATACGAGATATATGTAACATTTTGATCACTTACTGCTCTTAAATATCATTTGATTGGCCATTATTTCAATAAAAACAAGTTTTATTAAATAAATATTTCATAACGCTGACATAAACATGCTGTAAAGTAAATAGGGTAGTTAATCAAGTTGAATATTAACTACTTAGTCATATTGTATGAAACACTCTTCATTTTCAATTTAGGAGCAGTGATTGTTTCAGTAATATCAATCTTTGAAGATCTAATGCCATGATGGACGTGACAATGGATATACTGTTTTCGCAATATTTAAATGTGATTCTAGATCTTGTTTTGAATTTGAAAATTCAGCTTGAAAAATAATTGCGGTTATGAGATACCTACTGCCAAATTGAGCTATTAATATTTTAAGGAATTTTGAGAAGCTTGGAAATATCCTGTTCGGACAGTATTTCTCTTGAAATCAATCATATTACATCATTGAAAATGTTTTCGAACTTGCGGCCTACTCTATCTAAAGCAGTTTAATATGAAAAAAAATGCATTTCATTCTCATCTACCGCAAAGGGAGAATAAAGCATTTCCGGGTGCATATCTTATTTGCAAGAATCCTCAATTTTTGAAACTATACCTCTCAATTATTTCAAAACTTGATTGTAATAAGTGTAGTAATAGCTATCGAATAGGGCAAACAGGCA
>JARQZK010002934.1:262500-322500 GCA_030704885.1 Cynegetis impunctata | reverse complement strand
TATATATATATATATATATATACATATATACATAGGTATATATATATATATATATATATATATATATATATATATATATATATATATATATATATATATATATATATATATATATATATATATTATTTATTTGAACTGTTGCCTGTGAACTATTTTTAAGTTTTTGATAATTATTAGCAATAACAGGCTAGGTGAACAACGATTTTATTAAAAAGTTGACGTTTCGGCACGACATTCGTGGCTTTATCGAAACTTTTTTTTATTTTTAACTCGAGGGACCTACAGTTTAACGCCGGTTCCGAATGGGCTTGTAAACAATGTACATTACCCAACACTCAATCTCATAATTAGAACCACTAAATTCAGGACATACACAACGCCCAAGAGCAAGGTGGGACTCGAACCTACATCCTCGGTGAACAAACGGTACAAGGCGGTACTCGCTCACCGCTGGTCTACCGAGGCCCCCGTATCGAAACTTTTGATAAAGCCACGAATGTCGTGTTGGCGAAACGTCAACTTTTTAATAAAATCGAGTTTTTTTTGAGATTCACCAAACCTGTTATTGCTAATAATTATCAAAGAGTTATATATATATATATATATATATATATATATATATATATATATATATATATATATATATATATATATATATAATATTGTTTATTCGTTATATAATCGTAACGAATACCAACTCCAGCAAACGAAAATAATCGTTAAACTGACCTCGGAGTATAATCGATTATTTTCGATGCTCTTGTGATATTATACGTGATTATATCTGATGTTCTATTGCAATTTCGTTTGAATATTTTTTTTTTCAGTAGTATAAAAATGGTTTGTAGTTTTTTTTGTATTCGTTGACAATTTATAGTGAAAAAATTCATTTCGAATAAATTTATTATCGAGTGAATAAAACGTCAAGTTGTAGACCTCATTATTTTACCACTACTTTTCATGTCTCTTTAAAAGGTTTTTGGTAGTAATATAAGATTTATGATATACACTAGATGTGTTTTAGGTAGCATGTTAATGGGATTCTTCTTCAGGTAACATTTTCCACAGCCTGCCTCTGCTATTGAGGAGAAGAGACTAGAGCAGATCTTTCATGAAAAACTGTGTGAAAAGATTGGAAAAATAAATTGAATTAGAATTTTTTCGTAATTCCATACTGTTATTTTGATTTAGCGGTATTCAGATGACAATTGAAAAGTCAGTGTTAACGGCCGCCGGCCGTTATAATTTCATAACGGCCGACAGCCCTCAAGAAATCACTTGTTCAAATATTTATAAAACATCATTCTGCTTACAATAACAACATTGAAATCTTGGTCCACAGCGAGTTGGGAGAATAAACCTCTGATTTTCATTTCGCATAGGCTAACAATACATCTTCATTAACCACCTTTACATTCTTGCTTTTACGCCACATTTCAAAATTTTCATAATCTTTTTGATATCGCTCTTGAGTTATTTTCGGCAGTTAATCAACACTCGCTGCACTGCACATGATTCTCCCAATATTTCTAAAGGAATTTGATTTTGTTCCTCAATTTCATCAATTTCATCCATGGTCGTCGCTAAAGCGAACGCGAGAACACAAAAAACTGACGTTGTTTATAAAACTGTCAAACTGTTCCATGACAACAGAGTGCACGACTTTGGGATTTTTCTCTAGAATTGCAAGGTACGGGGTTTTTTCTTTCTTCGGAATCAAAATATAATCTTTCAACGGGATTATGAAAAATTTTTAACGACACACGGCCGATACGCAAATAACGTATTCGGTTAGTTATAATCCTCGGCTGCGCCTCGGATTACAATATCCAACCTCATCCGTTATTTGCTACATATCGGCCTTGTTACGTTAATAACTATAAAAAGACAACTTAATTACATTTTGAACTGCGTTTATGAACTTTTCATCTGATATGGAGTGGTTTTACAGACTTCACTCAACGACCTATTTGGCAGTTTCAAGTTTTAATGATAATACTGAAAATGCTGCCTTTAAATAAGTTCCTATGCAATAGATTGTGAGGAATGGATATTGATAATTTTATCCTAATGAAACTCAAAAAAGCGAATATATAAATCTTTTCAAAAAATATAATTAAAATTTGTATTGATAGCGTGATTTAAAGGAATTTGAAAAATGTTCAATTCAAAAATATTTATTATGAGTGAAGAGTATTAGTTCATAATGTATGGAGCATTTCATGAATAGAGAGGATTAAGGCCGAAACACATTATTGAAACGCGACGCGACTAAAGGTGTTGTTACCTGATGTATAATGTGCACTTACCAACATGTGATGCCACACAACATACAAGCAATTAATTGTTTTTCGTTCATTTTTGTCAAATTTCTGCCAAAATTCAGTAAATTATAGGGTATCAACTTATGAACGTACGCTTTATTTGGCAATTCCAGAGTGACATCGGTTGTTACTAGAAACATACAGCGCCCAACACGTCGACTAGATCAGGGTAGCGTGTGCCTGTATCGCATGACGTCGGGAGTTCATAGTGTGATTTTGGTCATAGAAATTACTAGGATTTGATTTTATTCAACACGCGTCGCATTTTGTTGGGTTGTATCACGTTTCAATAATGTGTTTCCGCCTTTAGCTGTTCATTATGCTTTCAACATTATGTGATATCGAGATCAATGTGATTCCTTCATATGGTAGAAGTATTAAACAAAATTTAAACTTAAAATAGAACCTTCTGAGATGTATCTATTTAAATATAACCTTATAGGTGCCCGACCATCCTACAATAGTTATTTTTATCCTACACTATAAAAAAGTTGAATTTACCAGCTTTACGGAGGCGAGAAAGTAGACCTTTTCTCGGCTAGGCGGTAAAATAATTTATACGTTTTCACAATAACTGGCGCTCCAGTTGAAAATTAAACGTCAGTATAAAAATAAATATTTAGCAGTTGTCAATTCAATCATAAGTTGTCGTATTTTGATATTTGTTCTATTATGGAGTCTGAATTAGAAGAAATAATGTATCTCACTCCACCTGAAATAACTGATATAGCTCACCAGGTCACGCTAGACTTATTACCGAATAAATCTAAAGCGAAATATAACCTCCAAAACAAATTATTCATGGAGTGGTGTGCCTCCAAGCAGGTAAAAAATACAAATACTGTTATCAAATTTATCCAGGCAAGGAATCTCTTTTGTTAACTGTACTATACATAATCCGATTTTTAATGTCACTTTAAAAAATAATGACTCATAGTTATGAATTTCATATTATAAAATAAAATTTTTATAGAAAAAATCTTACCAATAATTATTTTGTAGGATAAAAAATCATGTGTAAACCATGGCAGTAAAGTGATTTTTCAGGCCTCAAGAAGTGGCCAGACTCGGCTACGCCTCGCCTGTCCATATCTTCTTTCGGCCTGAAAAATGCCACTTTACCGCCTAGGTATACAATATACTATTTTCTACAAACGTCAAAAAATGACAAGGTTCGCGCATTGACAACAATATGCGAAGTGACCCTTTTTTTCATTTTCCTTCGTTACCATGACACCGTGCGCGAAGTAGTGTGCGAAATACTTACTTCACACACTGCATGTAAACTATATAGGATTTATATATTTTAAACTTTATGTTCCTCAATCAAGTAAAAATCCAAGAAATCATTTATTTATTAATGTATAACAATAATTAAGGCTTTCAAATTGTGAGAAAATTTAACACTACCTAATTTTATTTATTATTTACAATGTTAACATTAATGGTGCAGCCAGTGCACGAACCAATATTTATTCCTAAACCAGATAAATCAGATTCAGCTCGTGATATCGTAGTTTTGGGAGTTGGAAGACTATCATTTTAGATTTGCAAGCAACTGCCGTAGAGATGACAGCACTTGATCCTGAAATTTCACAGTCTAAAATTTTATTTGACATTTGAATTTTATTGTTGATAGAATCTTCCACGTATCCTTCGGCAACAGTCGAAGAGTTCTATCCTCCATGTCGCTTCAAAACACATATATCGGCCCCCGTATTAACAAGGAGTGTGGCTGATGTTCTCCGAAAACAATGGCCCGTGTAGGCATCAGGATTTGGTAATTTTAGGTGTTTTGCTATTAAGCAATCTTTCCAATACTATTTATTCCAAAAACTTGGTTAAAACATCTCTTATTTTGATACTTCAAAAACAATCGGCGACTGGTAGTATAACTTGGACGAAGAACCGCATATTGTCGGTAAATGTCAGTATAATCTAAATTTGAAACTGTAAAAATTCGTTGTATATTCGTTTTTGTATCGGGTACTTTATTAATCGAAATGGAATTTTTATCTTCTATGTCATCGACCGTCATTTTAGTGAGTTCCTCACGGCGGCAAGCACCCGAAATACCCAGTATTAAAACAACCTAAAAGGAAATCAGAAATTAAAAAAACACATCAAACAATCATCAAAAATCTACCTTAACCAACAAATAGGTTTCATCATCTGCCTCTCTTATGAATTGTTCAACTTCCTCTCTAGTCAATACCTTAGATTTCTTAGAATGGTTTCCAACTGAAAATTTTTTCAAATATGGAACCAACTTGGTAAATTTCTTAAAATTCACGTTTTCTTTAACATTGGGTGTTGCTTTCAACATAGAATATATTGCCCATAACGTAGAAGACTTCAGCTTCTTCCACTTCTCTGCAAAATATGCCAACAGCACATTTTCGGATATTTTTCTGGCTTTATTTGCTTCACACCACTCTTTAAATTACTGATATGCATTTTCATACTGGCGCCTCGATTTCTCCGGTAAAAGATTTGAAATTACTGAATTGGCCGCATCTGTAAAGTTAGGTGGGGTACTGCTTACTTACAGTTATAAATATCACGCACGAAATTGACGAGAATAAAAAGTCACTCCAAAATAATTATCAAGAACTGTCACTTTTAAATAATTGTCAACAAATGCCATTTTATTTCCATAGTTAGAGTAATTACTTCATTTGGAAAAACAGTTTAAGCCAGTTCAATACTATTTTTCATATTAAACTAAGCATGTTACTTATTTTAGAACAAAATTTTAGACGTTTGTAGAAAAAATTTTGTTTGCATCTCATGCGCGAAATACTTTGGTGAACTCGACTATTTTTTTCATCACCAAAGTAGCATTTCGCGCACTAGATACAAAAATAACTATTGTATACCTAGGCCGCGAAATACCTTTTTAGAGTAGTTACCGAAAGAAAAATTATCGCCGAGGCCGCTTGCGGCCGAGGCAGGATAATATTGAGGTAGCTAAAAAGTTTCGCGGTCATGGCATACACACTATTTTTCGTGCAATCGACAAAATTATTAAGCTAGACAATTGCAAATAAAAATATTAGTGCTTTAAAATCAACAGTAATTAACAAGTCACAGCGTTGCTATGGAAAGACCATGTTCGAATATATACAAAATATTTTGACAGTTCTTGACAGAACGCAAAATGCATTGAGATACAGGATGTCTTTTTTGAAATATCATAGTTGTTTTTACTTTTTGGTATAAGTGACGTTTGGTTTGGCGGCCGTTGCTAATGGGTAACGGCCGCGAAATTAAATTTTGCGGACTGTGGTGCGAACGCGAAATACTCGCTTCGCGTGCGATTGCACGAAAAAATAATTAGCGTAGAAAGCGCATAATAATAATGTTAAATTCATGAGTATAACGTAGCCATTATGTTTACGATGAAAACACATGAAAAACTAGAGAATATGATCGTATAGATTAAGTCGATTATTCCGTATAAAGTATTTCCTTGATTTCCAATTCCCCGCACTGACAATAGATATCTTGTCTGACACCAACTAAATGTAAATACTGAGGAAATATTAAGTGACAACCTTTCAAACGGCATATATAATGCGAATTAAGTTTTTTTTGATATAAACATTTTGAGCCAAACTTTTTGTAGAGAGTTGGATTCTATGGAGCTCTATAATGTTCCTGTAGATATGTGGAATTTTTGGTGCCATTTGTTCAGAGATTTTATTTTGACAACAATTAATAGTTCAGATGGTATACAATTATTTATTTATATTTCAGTGTTCTTGGCTGCAACTTCAGCTAATCTGTCGACAATTTCCTTCGAAACAATTCTGACATAAACATTTGCCCACAAGAAATTAAGTTGCTTTTCTTGATTGCGCAGAGAATTCATTGTTTTCAAAATATTTCTATGAATAACGGAAATAAGTGTAGCTTATTTAACTCGGAGTAAATCAACAAATTTCTAATTGTTCCCCAATACAAATCGTGACCGAGCTACTATCTGGATAACAACCCAGAGCACCCTCCACCAAGGATATTGCAAACCAACAATTCATGGCTTAGATCGAAAATGCAGAATCCCGTCGGGAGAATACATACTTCATGACATGAAATGTCTACTCTGCAAATGTTGCGTCGGAAGTTATGTATTCTCCAGATAGAATTCTGCATTTTCGATCTGAGTGATGAATTGTTGGTTTCCAATATCCATGGTGGAGGGCGCTCTGGGTTGTTATCCAGATAGTAGCTCGGTCACGATTTGTATTGGGAAACAATCAGAAATTTGTTAATTCACACAGAGTAAAATGAGCTACACTGATGAGATATAATAAGGTCGAAACAGCTGTATGCAGGTTTTGAGTCGGGGTGACCCCTGTGTCAATATATAATCTCGTGGCTATTCTGCGTCGACTCGGCATTTACAGCGTTATAGCTCTTAAAGTATAAATTTTACGGAAAAAAGTTTCAGTTAAAATTTATAGTGAATTTTATATTTTACAAATTTGGTTATTACCATTTTTCATGTATCATCAACCGTTAACTATAAACTCAGCAATGAACAAATTCAAGAAAGTTTAGAACGCTATAAATAAAAATCTATGTATTGTACAGAAAAAAGTTAAATGTCAAAGTTGTAGAAAATGTTATTATCTATGAAAATGATTTTGACTATTTTTGTCGTACGATGCACGGTTCACGAGATATTTGATAAAACGTGTTTTCCAATATGGCGGCTAACGCGACCACCCGTCCACATGACGCCAACGTGGATTCACATTCAGGGGATACCCCTGCAAATTTTCCAATAGTCAAATCAACTCTGTAGAAGATTGCATTACGAACAGTGTTTTTTGCCTGGCGCTTGGCCTATATGTCATACCTCCATTGGATATAACATGGAAACTAACTGTTCAAAATATGTCATAAAAACATTTGTTTAACTTTTGATTAAGACGTTCTTAATTACGAATGATTAATGTTTTATGTTTATTCAATCTAGTACCTATGTTTCTACTACTAGGTATGACTATCCTAACACAAAATAAATTGCTCCTCAAACATCCGAACATTAAGAATGTAGATGAACAAAATTTCTGTTTAAAGTCTGTTGAGTAGTTAACTTTGTCACCAAATTGAGTCATAAGATTTGAAAAAGGTTGAATAAAAACAACATAGGAATACGGATAATGGAAATTTACATTCCATATTGTGTACCTATATAAATCGAAAGAGATTGATCAAAATTTTACATTCAAAAAACTCGTAGAAATATTGGTTTGAGATTGTATGAAAATGAGAAATCAATCATCGAAAATAAGAATGTACTGGTACATCTGAACACTGCTTAAAAAATAACCATTTTATTAAATCAGATTATATAGCGATACTCCATTAATTAAAAGGAGAAAAAATGATGGAGCTTCTGAAATATTTAGAGATTACATTGGCCAGCTCCTCGAAATTGTCCATTACTGATATGCAAATAGACGACTGAGCGACGATTAGTTATAATTAATAAATATTTGAATAAATTTCGGAATTAAGAATGAAAAAACGAACTCTTCTGCAAATGACAAAAAAATTATTTTACTGCACATAAAATTTTTCTTCTTGTGTAATGTAATATTAAGCAAATAATTTTAATCATCTTGAATCTATTTGAACTCGTCTAGCGTGAAGCGTTTCTTCTTCTCCATCCTCCTCTCTCAAAATATCGCTTCTCTTCATTTACATTTTCCGAATTCCCATCATGGCTCTTATTCGATTTCGTCTTGACTTCGGTTTACTCAAGTTTCCGTAATTGAACTCCTGGCCTTTTCTTCGACGATTGTTGGAACACTTGATGTTCGATTTCGTTCCGCATAATAATTGGGCGATAGCAGGCATTCGAATTTGAAGTTCTAACTTCCTCATTTGAATCATTGAATATGGCGATTTATTGATGACGTCACTTTCGTTCATTAATTGAATATTGAAAGCCGTTATTTGCGTAGATGTATAAGCTCTTGAAAATTAGAAAGAAAACTTGATTATTTCGCAAATTTTTGAAGTGATTATATAAGATTATTCCAAGAATGAACTTCATTTAATTATTAATGTAATAATTCGTATTGAGGAAATGATATTCTTCTGATAATACTTTCAGTGAGAACCCTTTTATCCTCCACGACCAGCACTAACAAAACAATTTCGAAGTTGAAATAACACAAATGAAATCAATACTTTTTTATTCTCAATTTTAGGGAAAAATGCTACTCTTGATAAAAAGTTTTTCTTCTTCAAAAAGAATTTATATCCAATTTTATGTGAAACCCTATGTATTTTTGCACTAAGTTCGGAAAGTTTATAATAATCTAGTGAGTGAGTTTTGCGACATTTCTAGGTAACTGTCAACTACAGTGAATAATTTTCAAATTGTCATTCATTTTCAACTATGCTGAATTTTTAATAAAGAATATGTCTTTTGAAGTGCTTTGGTATTGGAGCTGTTTCGTACATGTACGCAATTAATTTATATAATGAAAAATACCCAAATATTCCAGTTACGAGGAATGAATTAAAAAAATTAATAGAGGAATTAGATAATCAGATTGTTATTACATTTCCCAACTTAGAGCAAAAATTCATAGGGTTTCACATGAAATATACATAAAATTAAACGGGTTTTGCTTGAATTTTATTTCATTTTATGTGATTTTTCAACGATCAACACTTTTTATAAAGAAAACCACCTCATCCGAGGATACGCTCTCTCTCTCTATATGTATATATATATATATATATATATATATATATATATATATATATATATATATATATATATATATATATATATATATATATATATATATATATATATATATTTATATATATATATATATATATATATATATATATATATATATATTAATATATATTTATATATATATATATAGATATATATATATATATGTATATATATATATATATATGGTATATATATATATATATATATATATATATATATATATATATATATATATATATATATTATATATATATATATATATATATATATATATATATATATATATATATATATCAATATAAATTCTTTATTTTGCCAAACTTTGATTATAACAATTTTTTGATATGATAATTAAAGAATTTTCAATTACTGTTTCTCAGGTTGGGTTCTCTGATATATTTTGAAATTTTACTATACTTTTATAATTTTATCTTCTATATTAATGTCTTTCATAAACTCAAATTCTAAATTCTTTGATGCTAGTTTATTATAAATGATTTATCAACATATAACAACATTTCAAATTCAAACAATAATTCTATATCTCTAATATAATCAAAAATTCAACATTTTATTATGGTACCTTTCTATTTTTGAAAAACCCTTTTTAAAACATTATATTTGCAAATATTTTTGAATTGTCACATTGGCCAATTTATATTAAAGTTCAAAAACTCACAATTAATGTTTTCTTTCTTGGTTAATTTTTCTTCTTCCTGTGCCCAACAAATTCTTCTTTTTCTTCTTCTTACAAATCCTTTCCACCTTTCCTCTCGTACTATGAATATCCAATATGTATACCTATCACTTGTATCTCCTTAACCTCAATTTCTATGGAAGCAATTCACAACATTCACTTTACAATGAAAATACCATATCAAAAAAAATATATATAGGGGAAAGGGTGGTAGATTCGGCCATTGCGTATTTTCGGACACCGATCATCTTTTGCTTGATTTTTAAAAAATCCGCAAAATTTTCACTCTTGTCATTGGTAATACACACTTCTTTAGTGTGATGCATTTTCTGCTAATGGTTGCACGTCTTCATTGGTTGTAGTGAAAAAGTTGATATTTTGTTACACCAAAGTAAAAGTTTAGTTTAACTAATTTTTCTCATGGATATGAAACTAAGAGCACTATCTTTATGAAGTTTAGCACTTTCTGAATATAATTTCATCAAGTTTCAGATCTTATACGTTATTATAATCTCAGAAATATTTTATTTGGGATATATTCCAATTAACAATAATTTGGATTATGAGGTAGATTCGGCCACTTTTTGGTGGGTTACATTCGGCAGTAGCCGAAACTGTCCCTCTTATGGTCGATTGTGCTCTTATTTTTTGTACCTAAGTTTGTAAATAAACGAGACAAACCAGCTCAGCATCATTAATGGCCAATACAATGGACCGTCAACGAGTAAGGTTCATTCAGAAAGCAAACTATCTTCGATCGAATGTTGTAGCGGTGCAGCGAATGGAGGATCACCCAAGGTTTTAAATCCATCAATAAAAGAATCAACTGTTATCAATTTGAATGACTCGACTTGTAAGCACCATACGTTATAATGGATTCAGGACAAGTCAGACCATATCGCAAAGCAGATCCGAGAAAACTCGAAGAAAAATAAATGTTAGTGAATCTAGAATATGCACAAGCAGCGAAAAAAAAGGATTGAAGAAATAGAAAGTCAACGAAGTATTAGGAAGAAGGCTGTGGAAGGTCGAAACGGAAAAGCAATTATTCGAAAAGTTTTTGGTTCTTCAAAACCAGTTCCTATTTTTAGGAACTAACGAAAACTATCAGATAACAGCTCTGTAAGTTATGAGTCAGACTTTTCTCTGCAAAGCGATACTCTGATGTAAATGTAGATATCGAAGCTGATAGAGGGAATCTAAGAGTAGGAGATTTTGTACCTATTGGTACACTTTCCTCTGAGAACAACACAAATTTATCATATAGGAGAAATTAAGGGAACTAGTAACAGTAATTTTCGAGAAGAAAGGAAAATTCCTATAGTATTCATTTCCACGAAGTTGGAGATATTAGTGACGTATACCCAGAAGATTTAGCGTCCATCTTACAACAACCCACTTTGACAGCATCAGACAGAACGGGAGGACTTGTTTAATAATAAAGGATATATGTAATGTGTGTTAGAAAATGATTTGTATTGGTTATGTTTTATGTTTTAATTAAAGCACCCAATTATTTCACTTTTCAAATGATTTCTCCAAAAAAATGTACCTTGTCCGAAACCTCCCCACCTCTTGACCGAAACTGCCCCACTTATGGGGTACATTTGGACAAAATGTTCGAAAATTTGAAAACGCTATCAGTCTGACAGTGATAAATATACATGAATGGATACAGAGTCAAATTATAAGTTAAATTCCAAATAAACGATAACCATTAAAAACTCCCTTCTGGTAAACATTTTCTCAGAAATAGCACCTTTTTTAAAAATGTCCGAAACTACCCCCTTTTTCCCTATATATATATATATATATATATATATATATATATATATATATATATATATATATATATTTATATATATATATATATATATATATAAATATATATATATATATATATATATATATATATATATATATATATATATGTGTTTTAATTGCAATATATTAACAAGGAAGGATGTAGTAAAGTAATGAATAGAATTGAAAAGGAATATGAGAAAACTCCAATAAGCTCAAATTGTTATTAGAATAGGAAAGATGATTATAAGTGTTAATGAATTTCTAAAGAATGTCCAAAAAATGAAATGTAAAAGAGAAATCAGTAAGTACGTTAACAGAAAATGTGAAGAAATATCAAAATTTCAAGTATTATGAACTCAAATATGTGGAACTGGTTTATAATGAAGATTTATTCAAGTGAATAAATTGCAAAGATTCAAAACTAACTTAAATCAAAAATGATATTCGAATGGTCATATGGATATCAAGAATATAAAATGTTAGTAATCGTTGGAATGAGATATTATATACTTCATTATAGTATCATAAAATATCAAATATAAATAAAGAATCAAGTAATAGAACTGATATAGAATGAAGTATAATAGAATATTTCAAGATAATACACTTAGATTCATGTGAAATACATATAATTCTTGAAATTATGCATATCGTTGAAGTAACTAAATTTGAATATCAGATAGTAGTTTTGTTATAAAAAATTGAAAACAAATTATCATATGTAAATGTAGTAGAACGATATATATATATATATATATATATATATATATATATACATCAAAAATAATCGATTATACTTCCTAGTCACGGGACGTATTTTGTGAAACATCCACGAGAGCGCAGCTCGAGTTATGTTTTAAGAAAATACGTCGAGTGACGAGGTCAGTATAACGATGTTTTTCGATTGCTTGAGTGGTATTCGTTACGATTAGGTATATAAAGAAAAAAATATATTGAATTATTTTGACAAACGTCAAAACATCGTCAATTTGAAAATATTTACATTTTGATACGAAGTGAAACACAAAAACGATTAGAGTATATATCAATAGGCAGTAGTTTTACAAAATTCACGGATTCTATTGGCTAATTCATACATGAGTTATATAATCATATATATACAAGTCGCACGTTTTGAAGTCCTTTTTTTTCGATCGTATAATGTTAAAATTCTAAAGACACAAATGTTCGTACACAATCTTACGTATCTGAGAACTTCGGCGAAATTATCAAGGAATTCAAATCGAACTACTGAACTAAAACTGCATTATTGAACAAGTTGAATAATTTACCTAACTTGTGAGTTCTATGTGACCATTGAGAAGAAGACCTGAATATTTGAGTAAAATGATTTGTTGATATTCTAGATAATATCATTTTGAACTTTCGTTATCTCTATTTGATATTCAATAGTCAGAGAGATTAATTCTCATTAATTGAATGATTTGCATGATGAGAATCTACTCGTCTGTGATCAGAGTTACGTTTATGTTCTGAAATTTTTGAAAACTTTTTCGCAGCTACCTCAATTCATTTCAAATATTCCAGACTTTCTATTTTCATTCATTATTTTCATTTCAATGCTTGCTTTATTATTGCCGGTTCGGAACGCTACGTTGATATTGTTTCACGAAGGAAGTGATTAAAGCGTTGTGCTGGGTTTCTTGATACAAGTCAAAACGCTATACTCACAGAATTTCAGAAAATAAAGAAAATGCGTGAGGTAAGAAGGTCGTATTTTTCGTGAGGTGGATCGCGTATTTATATCGACGCAGGTCGAGATGCGATTCGAACGAAATTAGTTATATATCTAATAGTTCCAGATCTCAGAGCCGCCAGAAGTACCTTATTTTCTTAGTAATAAAATTTCTGGGATGAAGTAGTGCTCGTATGTACATTCAATGTATGGATACTCGCTATCTTGTGCCGACGGCCAATTTACAGGTATCAGGTGCTAAAGATGGAAAAAAACTCGACCTACTTACCTTATTTTCTCACACTTGATTTTTATATATGATACTCAGGGAACCATTTCAATACCTTATCAAGCTGCCAGACCGATCGTATGGGCCAAACATCCTGCCAGACACACATTAAGTGTAAGTATGACAGTATGAACGAAATGTCATGATTCGCCCATTTTAAGCGCGATAGTGATTATCTATGCGCGTCGAACTCCCTTCTATATTTACTGTCTAGTCAAGCATGCTCTATGTTTGAGTACACGTATTTTCGATAATATTATTTTTATTTTTACGGGCAGAACAAAAATTTATATCATACCCAAAACATTGAGTTTGAACTCACAAAAATCGATTTATCTCCGATACATTTTTGACAAAAGAGAAACGAAAATTATACATTCAATAACCTCCTATTCACTTTTTATATATATGAATATATATATATATATTATATATATATATATATATATATATATATATATATATATATATATATATATATATATATATATATATATAATATATATATATATATATATATATATATATATATATATATATATATATATATATATATATATATATATATATATATTATATATATATTTTTTTTATATAAAAATATGGAATTTTTGTCCCTCACAGTAGTTTTTCTATGCTGTTGATACAATTTTACACTTTTCTAATTCATTTCTTCAGTAAAATATTGTTGAATGATTATTCTAACTTCTACAGTAAGAAAATGCTCGCAACATTATAGAGGAGGGGCTGTGAGAAATGTTTTCAATAGAAGTTTTAAGAGTATACTTTTTTTCATGAAGTTTAACCCATCGTAGTGAAAACAAAATGTTCTGGGCTAATGCTGCACATTACATTATTAAATTGCCTATTTCATGGAAATTTCAAAATGGTATGTCACAATAGATTATTCTTCGGAAATCTGAACTTTTTCAAAAAGGGGACTTTTCTGACATAATCTGTTTTTCCAATTTTCGTCATCATATATTTTATTCTGCCTTATCTAATGAAACACTCAATATTTCACGTGAGAAAATGATAGTTGCATAATTATTTACCTCAATAATCACAATTATTCATTAAATGCGACCATTTTCGGGTCTTTTTTTATCCATCTAGCTTAGGCAGAAGAGAAATTTCATACAAACTTAACAAAGGCAGCTGTGTATTCGTTTGACATCAACTTGTCATTTAATTCCTTCAGTATGTTACTTAGCTCGTGCGTTATTGTATCTTCTTGGTTATCGTTCACGCACAAATAATTAATAATTATTTGTAACCATCCCTTTATTTCTTGTTTTCGATTTTTTTTTTGTTGCCATTAGCATCTGAAGAAGGTGAAGTTCCACCGAAACGTGCGTCATGCGTTATTTCTTTAAATAAATGTATAAATTGTTATTATTAACCATTGTTTTAATATAGATAATTTGGAGCGATGAGACTTCCTGTCGAAAGGATGGGTACATGAATCTTCACAATTTGCATAGCTGGCAAATCGTAAATCCACACCAGAAGAGAGAAGACAGATCACAATATCGATCTAAGGTCAATTTATGGTCGGGAATATTTAAACAATTATTTGGAATTTTTAACTGACCAGCTGCCCATTCTATTGGAAGATGTGCCACTGGAGCTGAGGCGTACTCTGTGCGCGCAGTAACCGCATATTGAAATCGAACTTATTCCCACCGGTGAAAGAGGTGGTGAAATTTTGTGGCGCCCTCGTTCACCAGACCTAAATATACTGGATTTTTATTATTGTAGTTGCTAGAAGGACAAAGTCTATTCAAAAGCCATAAGAAATGAAGCCGAGTTGTGGGAGGGCATCCGAGTTGCTGCAGCGGAAATAACAGAGACTAGTTTGAGGGCATTGAAAGGGCTTTTCTCGGCCAATGCAGGGCCTGTATACGCGAAAGAGGTCGTCATTTTGGACATTGACTATAATGATTGTAAATAGTGAAAATATCAATAATGTTTAATAAGTAATTGAATGAAAACCGTCAAATTAAAACGTCCCCTTTTTGAGAAAAATTGCGTTAATTTTCAGTTTTCCAATAAAAAAATCTATTGTGTCATACCATTCTGAAATCTCCATGAAATAGGCAATTTAATAATATAATGTGCAGCAGTAGCCCAGAACTTTTTTTTTTCACAACGATGGGTTAAACTTCATGAAAAAAAGTATATTCTTAAAACTTCTATTGAAAACATTCCTTATAGCCCCGCATCTATAATATTCCGAACATTTTCTCACTGTTTGAGTAAGAAGAATTCAACAATATTTTACTGAAGGAATGAATTAGAAAAATGTAAAATTGTACCAGCAGCATAGAAAAACTACTGGGAGGGACATAAATTCTATATTTTTATATAAAAAAATATATCTCGAAAACGGAAGGACTTTCATAGGAGAAATTTTTTCATAGAATGTAGGGTAACATTCGACCTACATGCTCCTTCAGTTTGACGTGGTCTTTACGGGACACCCTGTATATGTCACCGGAAAATAACAAGAAACGCAAATTTATAAACCTTCGTATGGTTCTAAACGAGAGATAAATTGTATTATTTTACGCCCACATTTTGGCAAATTGATGAACTTACCGAACTCACACGTAAAATAATAATATAAGCAATAGTCAAACGCATTGTGCGCTATGATTGGTTGAATAAGTCACGTGTTCCATCTCCAGCGCAATTGTTCGCCACGGAACATAAACAAACCGATTGCTCGTGTGTTTTTGTGAAGTTTTTAATGTTGTAACTGCGTTGGAACTGTGAAAATAGTTTTATTTTGCTAAAGTTATTAAACTAGACCAATAATGAGCGACCTGGAAGCTGCGGACAGCCAAAATGGTGAAGATAGTACAGTGAATGCCAGAAAATTTTTTGGCGAAGTGAAATCTACAACAGAGCTACTAAAGTTTTATAGTGGCCATGACCAAAATAGTAAGAAGTCGGAATGGACTGAGGAAAAAATTAAAAATGTCATTAAAATGATAGACTGTCAACATTGACCAACCAGAGAGCAGTGTGTTATTTGCCGTATTTTAAAGAAGCGTAAAATCAAAAGCTCTTCTGTGATTGGTCTTACTGTTTCGAATCTTACGAATGGATATCCGTTTGTTTATAAATTTATCACGAGTCGTCATAAAATGATAAATTTGCGAAAATGTGGGCGTAAAATAATACAATTTATCTCTCGTTTAGAATCCTACGACAGTTTATAAATTTCCTAGGAAATTTATAAACTTGCGGATCTTATTATCTTCCGGTGAGATATATATATATATATATATATATATATATATATATATATATAAATATATATATATATATATATATATATATATATATATATATATATATATAGATATATATATATATATATATATATATATATATATATATATATATATATATATATATATATATATATATATATATATATATATATATATATATATATATATATATATATATATATATATATATATTTAAATATATATATATATATATCTATATATATATATATATATATATATATGTATATATCTTTATATATATATATACATATATATAAATAAACATATATACATATATATATATATATATATTATATATATATATATATATATATATATATCTATATATATATATATATATATATATATATATATATATATATATATATATATATATATTTATGTATATAGTTGATGGAATCCGTCGTTACTACGTGATAATTTAACATGATTAACAAAACTAAATTTGATTTTACTACGTTTATTATCACAAAATATTTTGAAAAATATAACACTGCGATTGCAATTTCCGTCACTAGACCATCATCGGGCAGATTGAGTTAAGAACTGAATACAAAATAATTATAGATTTGCGCTTACGGGTGGGAAAGGATTATTGCAGGTACCTAAATAGACAAGAGGAACATATTTCAAGAAGGGCTAATCGAGTGAATTTCAAATTGGTACAATACAATGTTCTTAGAAAAGTCATTATTGTTTAAATACACTAAATATAGGAGAATATATCAAGTGAATCTGGTCGTTCAGCAAGATATCTTTTGCATTATTATTGAGTTTAAAAATTTCTAATGATTCTAAGTAAGTAAGTTTGGTTCCTTTCGGTAATTTGTGCATGATTTGAAAATTATCTATTTGTGGAAATGGGTGGTGGTTTTCACGGCAATGATTTGAAAACGTTGAATCCGTTTTATTTTTCAAAAAAGATTGTTGGTGTTCTTTAAATCTTGTCTTGAATGATCGACCAGTCTGACCTATATATACTCCTTTGCATACAGGACAAATCAACTTGTAAACTCCTGAACTTTCAAATTTTGAAGTGATATCTTTGGCATTGAATAAAAATCCTGAGAGTTTTGTCTTAGGTTTGAAAGCAATTTTAATATTACATTTAGGTATGACATTAGCAACTTTTTCTGTTAGAGGACCAAAATATGTTAAAGATGTGAATTTTTCCGATTTTTCTACTTTTAATTGGGGATATATGCTGTTGTACGCTAGCTGCTTACGTTTCTTGTTTATCATTTTATCTATCAAACTTGTATGAAAACCATTATTTGACGCAATTAGTTTGTTTTATAGTCGAAATTTCTTTCGCTAAATTTGTTACGGATAATGGAATTGAAAACGCTCTGTGGATCATTGAATTAAAAGCTGAATGTTTATGGGAAAGAGGATGATTTGAATCCGACGGAATACATATATCCGTGAAAGTTGGTTTTCTATATATATCGAAACTCAAAGTATTATTATTATGAAAGATAGTTAAATCCAAGAAGTTTATTTGTCGATCCAATTCTTTTTCAATTTTAAACTTTATATTTGGGTGAATGCTATTAATATAATTCAAAAATTGATCTAATTGTCTCGCGGTGCCCTTAAAACAAGCAATTACATCATCAACGTATCTATGCCAAAAACTTATATGCGATGCTTTTGTAGAATTGAATATTATGTTCTCTATATGTGACATGAAAATGTCTGCAATAAGCGGACTTAAGGGGGAACCCATAGCCAGCCCACTAGATTGTTCAAAAATTTTTTTCAAACGGAACAAATTGAACAAATATCAGTCGATCCAACAAATAAATTTCAAAAAACAGTTAGACAAGCCCTTCAGGAAATTTCCCCAAATACACTATCAAAACCTAATTTTTCAATAATACATATGAACCCTGGAACTCCAAAACTTTACGGATTAATAAAAAACCACAAAGAAAATAGCCCAATACGACCTGTAGTTTCTCACATAAATAGCCCAACGTATAAATTAGCCAAAGATCTGAATTTCACATTCAGAAAATTAACTAATTTCACTCCAAAATATACAGTAAAGAACTCTGTTGATTTAGTACAGAAGCTGAAAAACTTTGTAACTCCTGCTAACTCTTTTCTTGTTAGCTTCGATGTTGATAATATGTTCTCCAATATACCAGCAGATGAGTGTTTACTACTTGTCTTAGATATTTTGCAACAATCCACTATGGATATTATTAAAATAAATGATATCATTTTCTTATTAGATATATGTCTTAGTCAAAATTACTTCCAGTTTGATAACAAAATTTTTGAACAATCTAGTGGGCTGGCTATGGGTTCCCCCTTAAGTCCGCTTATTGCAGACATTTTCATGTCACATATAGAGAACATAATATTCAATTCTACAAAAGCATCGCATATAAGTTTTTGGCATAGATACGTTGATGATGTAATTGCTTGTTTTAAGGGCACCGCGAGACAATTAGATCAATTTTTGAATTATATTAATAGCATTCACCCAAATATAAAGTTTAAAATTGAAAAAGAATTGGATCGACAAATAAACTTCTTGGATTTAACTATCTTTCATAATAATAATACTTTGAGTTTCGATATATATAGAAAACCAACTTTCACGGATATATGTATTCCGTCGGATTCAAATCATCCTCTTTCCCATAAACATTCAGCTTTTAATTCAATGATCCACAGAGCGTTTTCAATTCCATTATCCGTAACAAATTTAGCGAAAGAAATTTCGACTATAAAACAAACTAATTGCGTCAAATAATGGTTTTCATACAAGTTTGATAGATAAAATGATAAACAAGAAACGTAATCAGCTAGCGTACAACAGCATATATCCCCAATTAAAAGTAGAAAAATCGGAAAAATTCACATCTTTAACATATTTTGGTCCTCTAACAGAAAAAGTTGCTAATGTCATACCTAAATGTAATATTAAAATTGCTTTCAAACCTAAGACAAAACTCTCAGGATTTTTATTCAATGCCAAAGATATCACTTCAAAATTTGAAAGTTCAGGAGTTTATAAGTTGATTTGTCCTGTATGTAAAGGAGTATGTATAGGTCAGACTGGTCGATCATTCAAGACAAGATTTAAAGAACACCAACAATCTTTTTTGAAAAATAAAACGGATTCAACGTTTTCAAATCATTGCCGTGAAAACCACCACCCATTTCCACAAATAGATAATTTTCAAATCATGCACAAATTACCGAAAGGAACCAAACTTACTTACTTAGAATCATTAGAAATTTTTAAACTCAATAATAATGCAGAGGATATCTTGCTGAACGACCAGATTCACTTGATATATTCTCCTATATTTAGTGTATTTAAACAATAATGACTTTTCTAAGAACATTGTATTGTACCAATTTGAAATTCACTCGATTAGCCTTTCTTGAAATATGTTCCTCTTGTCTATTTAGGTACCTGCAATAATCCTTTCCCACCCGTAAGCGCAAATCTATAATTATTTTGTATTCAGTTCTTAACTCAATCTGCCCGATGATGGTCTAGTGACGGAAATTGCAATCGCAGTGTTATATTTTTCAAAATATTTTGTGATAATAAACGTAGTAAAATCAAATTTAGTTTTGTTAATATGTATATATCTTTATATATATATATATATATATATATATATATTTATATATGTATATATATATATATATATATATATATATATATATATATATATATATATATATATATATATATATATATATATATATATATATATATATAACGTATCAACTTCCGAGAATAGTGGTCTAAAATGGATAAAAGAGAAAGATACTTTCCATTTCCACGTACGATACGCTGCAATAGTCCATTATTTTCTGGGAAAATACGACTTGAAAGCGGACACTAATTTTGAAAACCAATTAATAAATGCTAACCGCTCATTCAGATTTCGGTATTTTAAAAGCGTTAACGAAATTAGTTATAGTTATATATCTAAGGATTTGTATCTTACGGGCCGAAGAAAATAATCTCATACCAATAACATTCAGTTTGAAAACTCACAAAAATCGATATATCTCCGATACATTTTAGACAAAAAATAAACGAAAATTATACATTCAATAACCCCCTGTTCACTCTTCACCTCTTATGTGCAATATTCACAACCGTCTAACTAATCCCCATTGTATAGCCTATACAATGAAATCTCAATTCGCCTATCATTCATTCTAAAATAATGGTTATCTTCTGTACTCTTAGCATCAGAAGGATATTTACGATTCGTAGACAAAATGAATACAGTAAAAATTTATTACAGTAAAATACTTTGTACCCTACGAAAAAAATTTACAAAACTGTAGCCAACCTTCAACACTGTGAGCTCCAAATTCTTAGTAAGAATCATCGGAAAGAGCAGCGCGTACTGATGGCGAATCAGGTCGAGATACGATGAAAAGGAATAAGTACAGCGCTTACTGAGTGGAGCCGGTTGATATACCATTCAAACGGAATAGTCTCCGCGAAGTTCAGCGTGGTTGAGGAAAATAAATTAAACCCACAGAGGATCATATTTCAATATGAACACAATCCACGTACCTAATTTCAACCCTTACTTAACTTACTATGCAGAAGCTTTAGATGTGAGCAAATTTTTAAAAACCACGAAGAAACAAGAAATATCTACTTAAAAATTTTAGCGGTTCAAAAAATTCACCCAAATCTTGACAGTTTCGTTCTGCCTCTAAAATCCATATACATCGGAAACAAATATATATATATAAATATATATATATATATATATATATATATATATATATATATATATATATATATATATATATATATATATTATATATATATATATATATATGTTATATCGTATGTTTTCTCGGATGGTAGAATGAATCAGAGAAAGATTCCGGGGTTCAATCCGATTTCGGAAGTTTTGTTGGCGCTGAGAAGCACCGTTTGTTTCACGACGTTTCGCCAAAATCTCATTTGGCATTTTCAAGTGCTGCTGTACGTCTGGTGACTCGACGGCAACTACTGTTCGCCTCTGCTTGTGTCTGGGTTTTATTGGCATTGGCTGGTCTCGTTTCCTGATTGGCCGGTTCGCTGCATAGGCTCCGCCCCCTCACTTCTTGACTTTCTTCCTCGATGTTTGTTTTTACGTCTTGTGTTGTTTTATGCGTTTTCGTGCTTTTTAAAATTATTTTCCAAGTCAGTGGAATATTTAGAGCATCGTCTCGTTTGTTTAGGTGTCCTGATTTTTCTATTTCTAGAGCTTCTCTTATGGTACGGACCCTGTAGTTTTCTATGGATGCTATTTCTCTTGATCGGTCAAAATCGATTCTGTGGCCTGTTGCTTGATGATGTTGAAACAGGGCTGATGTTGTTTGTTTGTTTCTGACGCTATTTTTATGTTCTTGTATTCTTGCCGATATTTTTCTGTTCGTTTGTCCTATGTATGTTTGGCCGCAGTCTGCACACGGTATGCTGTAGACGCCGTGGTTTTCTAATCCGATTTTATCTTTCGGGTTTCCAAGTATGTTGGCTATTGTTTTCTGCGGTTTAAATATTGGTGTTATGTTATTTTTCCTCAAGACTCTTCCAATTTTATCTGTAATTCCTTTTACGTATGGAAGTACTGCTTTTTGTCTGGATACTTCGGCGTTATTTTTTGATGTTTTTATTGGATTTTCTTGTTTTTTGATGGCCTTTTTGATGTCGGTGAACAAGAAAATCCAATAAAAACATCAAAAAACAACGCCGAAGTATCCAGACAAAAAGCAGTACTTCCATACGTAAAAGGAATTACAGATAAAATTGGAAGAGTCTTGAGGAAAAATAACATAACACCAATATTTAAACCGCAGAAAACAATAGCCAACATACTTGGAAACCCGAAAGATAAAATCGGATTAGAAAACCACGGCGTCTACAGCATACCGTGTGCAGACTGCGGCCAAACATACATAGGACAAACGAACAGAAAAATATCGGCAAGAATACAAGAACATAAAAATAGCGTCAGAAACAAACAAACAACATCAGCCCTGTTTCAACATCATCAAGCAACAGGCCACAGAATCGATTTTGACCGATCAAGAGAAATAGCATCCATAGAAAACTACAGGGTCCGTACCATAAGAGAAGCTCTAGAAATAGAAAAATCAGGACACCTAAACAAACGAGACGATGCTCTAAATATTCCACTGACTTGGAAAATAATTTTAAAATGCACGAAAACGCATAAAACAACACAAGACGTAAAAACAAACATCGATGAAGAAAGTCAAGAAGTGAGGGGGCGGAGCCTATGCAGCGAACCGGCCAATCAGGAAACGAGACCAGCCAATGCCAATAAAACCCAGACACAAGCAGAGGCGAACAGTAGTTGCCGTCGAGTCACCAGACGTACAGCAGCACTTGAAAATGCCAAATGAGATTTTGGCGAAACGTCGTGAAACAAACGGTGCATCTCAGCGCCAACAAAACTTCCGAAATCGGATTGAACCCCGGAATCTTTCTCTGATTCATATATATATATATATATATATATATATATATATATATATATATATATATATATATATATATAATAATAATAATTTTATTCCATTTACATGATATTGGAAAAGTCAGTGGAGAAAAGACAATACATTGAAATAAATCACAGTATAAAAAAACACAAAAGGGTATAAAAAACATCAAAAGCAGCATTCCACAAATTCATCAAGGCTATAAAATGTGTATTGCCACAGGAGATCCTTGAGAGATTTTTTAAACAAATTAAAATTTTGAACTTTTCTCATAGAGACTGGTAGTTTATTATACAACTGTATGCCGTGTAGGATGGACTCTTTTCAAAAAAAGTAGTACGATGAGGCTGTATTCTAAGAAGTCTGCCATGCCTTGTCTTAGAGTTATGACTGTCAGCACTTTTAATGAATTCATTCAGATTATTTTCAACGAATAGAATATTTTTATAGATATAGATACAGGGGAGAGTAAGAATTTTGTTTCTCTGGAAGTGGCCTCTACAGGAGGTTCGCTTATCAATCCCAAAGATAAGACGTATTACTTTTTTTTGTAAAACAAACAATTTCGTTGAGAATCTAGAGTTTTCCCATATTATAACATTATAGGACAAATGAGAGTATGCCATCGCATAATAGATGTTTATAAGTTGTTGCTGGGAAAATATATCCTTTAGTTACAAGATTGCATAGTAGCTGCTACATATCTTCTTAGATATATGCTCAGCACATGCCTGAAAAGAAAGTGATGACTCAACGAAAGTTCCAAGGAACTTTGCCGACTGGGAAGTCGTCATAATAATTCTTTCAGTATGTATTTCAAAAGACGTGTTGGATCCATTAGTGATATTGAACTTCATTAAAACCGTTTTCTCATTATTTAAAATTAGGTGATTGTTTGAACACCATTCGGTAAAATTATTATATAATGAAATTAGGTTAACTGCCAGTTCTTCAGGAGAATTGCCACAAGTTGCGAAGGAGACATCGTCCGCATATATGACCGTACATTTCGTTTTCATATATTTAGGTAGGTCATTCATAAACACTATGAATATAAGTGATCCCAATACAGAACCCTGTGGGGCACCTAGGTTAACAATTGCCTCATTTGAGTGGGTTTGATTTATTTTGACGGCTATTTTCCTACATCTCAAGTATGACATCAGCCAAGTCAACGTGTTTCCACGAAATCCCAAGGCATATAGTTTTTCTTCGACAAAATCTAAATAGAGGCTATCGAAAGCTTTAGTGAGATCAAATAATAGTGCCCCAACAGTTTTCTTATTATCAAATTGATTATATATAAATTCAACAAATTTATAGACAGCACCCTCTGTTGATCTTCCAGGGTAGAAGCCATTTTGACACTTTGTTATAATATTATGTTAATCTAGATAATTAATCATTCTATTATAGGCAGATTTTTCAACAACTTTACCAATCACATTTGAAACAGTTATTTGTCTATAGTTGTCCATAAACAGGGGATCATCTTTTTTATAAATAGGAGTGACCAGTCCAGTTTTCAATTCTTCCGGAAACTGACCAGATTCAATCGAGATATTTATTAATTCAGATAGAGGCAGTGCAATGTGCCGAGCTATACACTTAATAATTTTAAACTACATATTATCTCAAAGACCTCCTGAGCTGTAACAAGGGTGAAAAAGAATGTGCTACTATTATTTAAATCACATTTTGTACAAGACGATACAGAATTTTTGAATTTTTTTTCGTTCAATAATCTTACAGAGGTACTGAAATGATTAGCGAAACTATTCGCAACATCAAAGTCCCCGTCCACAATTGACCCACTGACACTCAATTTTATATCTCCTGAAGTATTATTATTTCTTCCGGTTTTTTCTTTAACTAACTTCCAAACATACTTTTATTTTTCATTGGTATTTATTTTATTTTCAATAATTTTCTGATAATACAGCCTTTTATCTGTTTTTAGTCTATTCTTGTAAGTTTTATTCAGAAGTCTATATTCAGCTTCCAATTTTACATCCTCAAAGTTCTGCTCTATCCAGAATAGCTTTTTCAGCGATTTGCGTAACTCAAATGACTGTCTAGTAATCTATTTATTTGTAGTTTCATCTTCCTTGCTTACTAATTGCTTCTTCGATGGACAGAACCTATCAATAGCAAAATTAACAATTCCATAAAAAAGACTGAACATTTCATGTTGTTACCGCTGAAAACATCAGAGAAATCTTCATATTGCAAGTAGTGACTCAGGCCAGCAATGTTATAGTCATTCAAATGTCTAGTTACAATCTGTTTCTTAATAGGCATACTGGTATAACTTAACTTAATGTCCATTACCAGGCCAAAATGATCTCCCAAACTTAAGTTGTGTACAGTTTCACAGTAGTCTTAGCTATCAATATTTGTGAATATAAAATCAAGTTTGGATATTGCTAATTGACCGTTTATATTTTCAAATATCCTAGTCGGTTTAGTGTTTTGTGTATTCAATTGGTAGTACTGCATAATGTTTAGGAGGCTACTCCTGTTGATAGACTTCGTCAAGTAGTCGACATTCAGATCACCACAAAAATAATTTTATCGAATTTTTTCACACAGTAATCTAGCATTCCAGAGACCTGTTTGAAAAATAGTTCTATGTCAGCACTTGGCGGTTTATAGACCACAATGATACAATATTTCGTATTATTTTCACAAACTTGTACAGCACAGCCTTCTGATTGCATTTCTATTGAAAATTTGTCTATATAGCTAATTTTCTTAAATTGTATATTTTTCCTGACTAATATCATAACTCCACCGTGTATACGGTTAGGTCTAACGTTATAGCTTAGGAGTACAAAATTTTCAAATATATATATATATATATATATATATATATATATATATATATATATATATATATATATATAGATATTTAATGAGTATATATATATATATTATATATATATATATATATATATATATATATATATATATATATATATATATATATATATATATATATATATATATATAATGAATAAAGTATAAACTTCAAAATAAAACACACTTGGCTTGTGTTTCATTATATGAAAAGATTTAGATACTGTATTCAGCAGTGAAGAATAGTCGACATGTTTCGAGTTATGAACTCATTATCAAGACTTACTACAGGAGGAAGGAAACACACGCGTTTCATTCCTCCCTGAAGTATCAGGGAGGCGGGCAGCTTGAGTTTGGAATTAACTCCTTCAGCCAGATCAGAGGATACACTTGTATGTACAAGTGCATTGAGGATAGGCAAGACGGGATATTTTTGGAAAATAGGAAGTGTGGGTAGGGTTCAGAGGATTGATACTGGCCCACCATTCGCATTTTAAGCTTGCAAGCAGTGATTTACATTACCATGAGGAAACCTCTGAAAAAAAAACTCATGGCAGACCAGTCCACCCCCAAATACTAGCCAGCGTACGCTAAGTACTCGACTAACTAGCTTGGTTGACTACAGGAGAGTATTACATCTCATTTTATAAAACAGACAAAAGCAAAGGTGATACTTGAAAATCAATTTGTTCGTTGACAAAGGGTAATTTACTATTATGGGCGGAACTTATTTCGAGAATTTCAAGAAGGTTTCTTTCAAGGCGCTTTCCTTTGTTACCTGAATGTTACAATTGGGTTTTGTTGAAATCCAGGAAATGATCAAATTATATAATTTATTTCTATAAAATTTAATCATTTCCTAGATTCAAACAAAACCCAATTGTTACATTCAGGTAACAATATATATATATATATATATATATATATATATATATATATATATATATATATATATATATATATATATATATATATATATATATATATATATAAATCAGAATTCTTCGTATTATCGAGACACGTCCGTGGCAATAAAATGAATCAAACTAGGACATTTATTTGAAACTAATCAAACAAAACCTCCTAGCGGAGCTGGTTATACCAGTTCACGTCAGTTCCCGAAACATCGAAATATCCCCATCTACCTTCAGACGGTATATATATATATATATATATATATATATATATATATATATATATATATATATATATATATATATATATATATATATATATATATATATATATATATATATATATATATATATATATATATATATATATATATATATATATATATATATATATATATATATATATATATATATATATATTTATATATATATATATATATATATATATATATATATATATATATATATATATTTATTTATATATATATATATATATATATATATATGTATATATATATATATATATATAAATATCATAATTTTTTTAATTATTGAAGAATTTTTCTTGTTCACTTTATGTAATATATTAAATTGACCATAGTCAATTGAAATAATTTTCATGAATTGAATTGAAAATCATTAGTATCACATAAATTAGCATTTTAGGCGACTTCAATTTTGAGGACGTAAAATTATAATATTTTAGTCTACATGAAACAAAAGCTTACCATTAATTTTCAAAATCACAGGTGCTATTTTATTTACTATTGCCTATTTTTCATATAATCAATAGACAATCAAACGAGTAGAATAGAAAAGAGAGAAATATTTTAGGATATAAAAACATATATTCATAATATGCAGAAGGCAGCTATTCCAAATTAGAGAACAAAGTTACACATTCCAAATTCGAAAAGAAGATAGATGAGAAATCCTATTCTGAGTGGATACAAATATGAAATTAATGTACGTATGAATGAAAAACTATCTTAAAAACTCTGTTTGTATCATGAACTAAATTGACAAATATGAATTGTGTATATATTATCATTTCCATATCGAACTTACTGTATATGTATTTTTGATAACCATTTCATGAATCGAATGAAGCTGGGATTTGTATGCAACTAATTAAATTTTGACGACCAATATATCATCCGAAATGACTAAATGTAACCATTTTCCAAAACCAATATAAATTCACCAACCAATTTCCTACACCTGTCTAAATAATTCACGAATGAATCTGTTTGCAGTGATGATGGTGAGTTATGTGTGGCAGAGGTGGTTTATTTGGAAATCATGTGAATGGAATACCAGAAGTATCTTATATATATTTCTTAACGGGAATGAATAACACAGTAAGAATTTTAACAAAAAGAGTAAGGTGGTTACCGAAAATCATAACATAAACTTATGGCATATATTTCTAAATTAATATGAGAAATCGGTTTCGCTTTTCGTGGCACCATAATAGCCATACAAGAAATATAAATAGAGCGATCTTAATAGACATCATCAGTGGTGTTTTATCGACATTCCGGGTTGGTTTTCGGTTTAGAACCTATAATTGGATAATTTCTTCTATGAGTTTTCAATCAAACTGCAGAGGTCTTTGAAATTCCCAGTAGCTGTGACCGAGATGACAGAAGAAAAGATTCGAAGAACCTCTCCTTCACCGAGATATCTAATGAGATCGAGAAAGCCGCTTCCTATTCAGCTGAAGTGATTTTTCATGTTTTATATTATTTTCCATAAGGGCTTGAAAAAATGTGGAATTCTCAGTGCTTCGAATCATGGAACTTATGAAAAGCCTTTTAATCTTTTGCAGACATTGAATATCTTTCCTTGTTAAAAAAAGAAATGAAAATTAACATATTCTAAAATAATAATAGACACACTTTTCGATTTACACTATATTTTGTTAACATGACAATTGTTTTGCCAAACACAGTGGCTTACTCAGATGTATATCACATACTAAATTTTACAACAATAATATTGAAAGATCATGGAAGGGAATATAAAATAAGAATGGGGAAAAACCTAAACGTAATCTCTCAGCAGGTAGATGGTATAAACTGTTGATGACATGGGAGAAACACAACATGTACAAATATTCAATATAACATTTAGAAAAGATTCAACAACGGTGAATTATTTATATTTAATTATATAATTATTGGATTGTTTCATACTATTAATTTCGAGAGTTTCTCATAAATTGAGTTTATATCCTTTTTTTTCTATATGCATTATTTCAAATGCACTATTAAAAATATGATTTTATTACAGGAGATGTGATGCATAAGTAGAACCTACTTTTTCTTATCGTAAATTTTTTTATGTTCTGATATTCTAACTCCAAAGTTCCTGCCAGTTTGGCCAGCATATATCTACTTCAGGACATGAATCACAAGTTAGCTTATAGACCTGTTGTGTTTTTCCCATATCAATAAAAAGATATTACGTTTCGGTTTTTCCCCATTCTTATAGTATATTCCCTTCCTTCATCTTTCAATATTCTTATTGTAAAGGTTAGTATGTTATATCATCTGATGAAGCCACTGTGTTTGGCGAAACAATTGTCATGTTAACAAAATGTAGTGAAAATAAAAACTGTCAAGTTTTATTTACAATATTATGATGGATTTTCATCAAATATCGGCCCAATCAATTGGTTATCGAATACTAACATCCTTAGGAACAGTGAATATTTTTTTAAAATTTCATAAATGTAACTAACTCTGTTCTAAAACAGACAATAATTACCTCAGCGCAAAACAAAATGTAAATAATACGGAAGTAACCTATGTGTTTCTGTCCTGCATCTAATTTGATTGAATTCTAATTAGGAACAGAATGCTCTGAATGGGCAAACCTGACAGGGAAAACTCGATATTCAAATTAGCATATTAATCACAGCAATTCGAATAATTAACTAGGAGTATTTTATAAATATTCAATGAGAATAAATTTATTTCTTTTGAACTACAATGAATATAAATCACGGACAAATCGCTATAATTATCTTCTCATTAACATCAATAGTGCTGGGATGTCATTGTGGAGTATTGAACGGGCGAAATTCTTTTTCACGACTGAGTGCCGGACTTCAAATACATTTTTCAGTACTTTGTAGCTGAAGGTTTATATATCACAGTAAATTAAATATATAATTTTTTTAATCAGGTTTTCGAGCCAACACGAATTAAGTATCAGGAAGAAAATAATTTGAAAATCGATCCACCAAATAGTGAAAGCTACAATAAATATGAATATATATATATGTATATATATATATATATATATATATATATATATATATATATACATAATATATATATATATATATATATATATATATATATATATATATATTTATATATATATATATATATATATATATATATATATATATATATATATATATATATATAAATATAATTAGGTATTATTCTTGGGATAACAGCAATGAAAGGCTTTACTTGTTTTTCTTAAGCTCTAGATTAGATTTCAAGATACATTCATCTCTCCATCAGGAGCACTACAAAATATGAACAAATAAGTATAATTATTTTTTCAAAAATATAAACACAAACCACCCACAGAAATTGAGATTAATTCAAAGGATGTTATTTCATGTGGCATGAAGGTTCACGTCTACCAGTAATAATGAAACAACCTCAAATTGAATACGATTGAGTAAGAAATACGAAATTTTTGGGAAAACTGGCGATTCGAATGATGAACGGTGACGTTTTGTGCCGTCAAATTCTTATGACGGCAATCGGTTTGACATTCAATTTGAGAAATTCAGGTTCTTCTTCAAAATTTATAAACGGCCACCTCTCATCGCTCCAACTGTCCAGTTCCACTATGTTCATCATTTGAATCACCAGTTTGAATTAATCTCAATTTCTGTAAGTGGTTTGTGTTCATATTTAAACAAAAATAATTGCACTTATTTTTCCACATTGTTAACGCCACCTTTGTAAAAATAACCGTGCACAATGTGAACTTTGTAGTTCACTCACCATGGTGATAGAAGCACAATGAAAATGGGTATGAAACAATGCACTATGTTCCGCAATTACTTTTGAACATAGAATGATGGTTTTTATTGACATTCGTAGAAAAATGAAATTTGAAGAAATCAGCCTTACTGTCGATTGAATTCCTGGATGAGAAAAACCATGAAGCTGAAGAAATATTCTCGTTCGAAAGTTTTGTGGCATGAATGGTCTGTTTCTTGAAACTTGAAGATGTCGATTTTTGTAAATTTTTCAATTCGTTATCATGTTCTTGTTCATCAGCTATTTTGTCGTAATCAATTAAGCGCTCTGTAAACGATCAAACTTGTTTGTCAAATTTTAGGTATTTGTCAAATTATTTGATAATCTATGGCTTTGTTTGATGCGTTTGTCAAACAATTCACGTGTTTGAAGTGTTTGATGAAAAATTGGATTGACGGCATTTTTGACAACTAAATTCAAAACCGTACTGCTCATTTTTCATGGAACGCGTCACGTCATGTCAACGAGAAAACCGTAACTAAGGAAGAATTTGTCAAATTTGTTTGATCTTTGGTTTGATCGTTTATGCCACTGCTTGAAGAACACGTGAAGTTTGTCAAACAAGTTTGTCAAGCAAATTTGATCGTTTACAGGGCCCTTTAGGGTGATCTCATCTATTCTTGATAGTGCATCTGCTACTTCATTATTTTCACCTTTTATGTGCCTAATATCTGTAGACTTGAGACTGTAGTATTGAGAAATAAATTGAAACTGTCCTATTTGCTATGGTGTCGCTTTATCTGGTTTTTGGAGAAATGCAAAGAATTAATGATTGTGATCTGTGATTAAGAAAAATGTTCTTCCTTCTGAAAGATGTTTGGAATGCTCTATAGACAGATGAATGTCGCACAATTGTCTATCATACGTGCTTCAATTCTGTTGAGTTGAATTCAATTTCTTCGAATAAAAGGCTATTGGTTTTTAACTTTTGTTTTCGAATTATTATAGAACAGAACCTAATACCATATCTGAAGCGCCTGTGAAAGAAGAAAGAGGTACTTCAGGAGTAAAAAAAGGCAATAAAGTGGTATTGGCTAGATCTTCTTTGCACTTTTCAAACTGTCTCATAGCCGCTTCAGTCTATTGAATTTTCCGTTTGTTTTTATCTTGGCACCCTTCACAGCTGCATTCTTTAAATATCGGCGAAAAGATTATCATTCCAGGAAATGTCCTAAGTTCATGAATAGTTTATGATTGCTCATATTCCTTGATAACTCGAACTTTCTCGGGAAGGGGACGTGAGCCTTCTGCTGTAATCAGATATCCTAGGAATTCTATGAACATCGAAAATTGATTTCGATACAATCAGTAGTAATACTTTAAGTACTTCAAAATAATCAGGTTATACATAGATAACTTGTTGCAGAATTACAAAGAGTGTCAGTTTGACAGTCTAAATAATCCGACCGCGGAGCGGGAGGATTATTCTGTCAAACTGACACGATGTATAACTGTATTTATTTTGAAGTACGTATTGTATTGATACAATTATTTATTGAGTAAATTGAGTAAAAATCTTCGAATCGACTTTTTTTGAACAGTTTTTGATAAACGTCAAAATTTGACGGTCCTGTTAGTTTTCGATTAGTAGAGCTACTCTATGTATAATCAGGTATTATCGAAATTATACAAGGTAACTTAACTATATTGATCGTTCCGATTGGTTGAAAATTATACGAAAAAAATAATCAGGTCTTATCAAAATTATACAAGGTAACTTAACTAAATTGATCGCTTTGATTGGTTGAAAATTAAACGAAAAAAATAATCAGTAGTAATACTATAAGTACTTCAAAATAATCAGGTAATACATCGATAACTTGTTGATGTCAAAATGTGACGGTCCTCTTAGTTTTCGATTGGTAGAGCTACTCTATGTATAATCAGGTATTATCGAATTTATATAAGGTAACTTAAATAAATCGTTCTGATTGGTTGAATATTATAAGAAAAATTATCATTTTTATAGAGTAGGCATCTTTTCTTTCGAAAACTCCATTTGAATGTTTCATATGTTCTTCTTCAAACGTTGACACAACTGAAATGTCATGTAAATATCGGAACACTAAATTAGTCCTCTGAAAACTTCATGAATAAATCTTTGAAAAGTGGCGGGGGCGTTTTTTAATTCAAAATTCATTACATTCAATTTGTATGACTCGAAAGGAGTAATAATAGCAGTATTACATTTGCCTTCTTCAGCTAATGGGATTTGAAAGTAGATTTTGAAGATCACAATTTTAGAAAATATTTTTGTGTCTTGAAGTATGTGCTCAAAATCTTCTATTCTTTGAATAAGATATCCATCAGGAATAGTTCGTCAGTTTAGATGTCTCTAATCCACAGGGACTGCATTAACCATATTTTGTCACTAAATTCAGTGGGCTTGACCACTGTGAATTTGATGGACGATTAATGTTTTTATCAAGCATAATCTGAAATTCTTGTTAAGCGACTGCTAATCTAGTGGAACCCAGTTATCTTGCTTTAGAAAATACTGGTTGTCCTTCAGTTACGATAAAATGTTACGGTATCATTGTTAGTAAAAGAGGCAATTTTACCTTTTACTGTAAGTTGTGCTACCCCATCAATTAGCCTTCTTTCATTCGAATCAATCAGTGAATTGAATTTGTCAGATCCCCAAATTCCTTTTTAACTTTTGCAATTATAAAATGAAATAGAATTTGAATTTGATTTGAGTTCGATTTGTTTCATATAGTTTATAGCCAGTTACTTGTTGATTATTTAACGTAAAAGGAATATACTTACATTTGCTCCACTTTCTAATAGGAAACGCAGTTTTGATTTGAAAGCTTGAAAATAGAAACGAAGTTTGCGACAACTCTTTTAATATTCTGCAGAAGAACTTGCCGCTGAATCTATACTGTACTTTTTTGTTTTCCGAATTTGTTTGGTTTTGTATTCAGTTACAATCGAACGTAGTAAATGCAATATTTTTCATTCGAATTGAAAAGGTGTTTTGGATTTGCTTCGACAACGTGAATGTAAAAATTGCTATTCCGAACTGGTGATCTCTTTTTTTGCTGATAGCTTGTTCTAGTTCCTTAATTCTTCCTAGCAGTTCATCACTGGAACTCAATGCATGACTAACATTACATACTCCGGCCGAGTATAACACTTTATTGACTTATTTTCGAAATGCAAAAATGTAGGTATCTTATATAATGTCATATGTCTCTTTTATTATATTTATATATCTAAAATAAAACATAAAGTTACCCATTTTCTACGAAAATTACTTTATTTAAAGTTAAAATTTACTGTACAGTTATTTAAAATGGCACTACTTGAAATCTCACTTCTATCGGATTCTGAACTTATATTGTTGTCTAACAAACTGGTCCTTTTTTTCAAACTGCCGACTTTTTCACATGGTGTTCTTCCTCTGATACTTTTTCAAAAACGCCTGGAGGTCGAGGAATTTCGAAATATCAATCATTTCCCTGATATGTAGCAAGGACCTGATCATTGAATAGTGGGTCCATAGTGAAGAACTCTTCATTTTATGAAGATCTTTCAATTCGATGAAATAACCCAATAAAGCATTTTCGGAATACTTCTTCATATTTTCTCGCTGGCAATAATTCAGAAATCTTTGATACAACGCTTCGTAAACGGCCACGGATTTTGTTTGCTCTCTTCTAATTTTGCTACTGCTGCAGCAAAATTAGAGCTGATTTTTTGGTACTAGTCAAGAATTAAGTGTCACTAGGATATCTAAAAATGGAATAATACGATTTTTTTTACTTCAACGGCAAATTTGATGGAGAGATGGTAGGAGTTAAATCAACACAAAACACACACAATAATAACTTCAAAAAATTATTTCAATTAACTGTAAATACTTTTTTGTGGAAATATTGGAGAACTTTTTTATCAATGCCTTTTTTCTTGAAGACATTACATATGAACTAATAATCAATTATATTTTGAAATTGTTTTATTGCTAATGTATTTTAAAAAACGAATCTCAATATAATATTAATTTTCCTTATGATAAACAGCCCAAAGTATATGATCGAGGAATTCGGAGTTTACTATTAGATGGATCAATTGAAGAAATTATGGAGGAAGTGTGAGTAAAGGCTAATGCATTTTTGAAAGACCATAAAGTTTATAGACGACTAAAATATAAATTGTCAAAATTTTTGCAACGTTCTGTTCGATATTTTTTTGAATTTTCATCATTTCTGTTGGAGGATGGATTTCGTATAATTTTTTCTTTGAGTTTCTCAAAATAATTTGTTTTGATTTATCAATATAGTTGTCTTTGTTCATAGCATCGTCTTTGTCTGATCTCGGGATATAAACTCAAGATATATAAGAAAAGATGTTCTTTGAGAAACCGTTTTGTTTAACGATACTTTACGAGAAAAAAAATGTTATCACCATAAGAATCTCAAGAATAATCCTACATCTACCTTCTAACAGTATAGGCAGACAAAATAACAACAGTCACCCCATCCCTAATGCATCAGTGCTCGACAACACTCGATACATCGGGTAATTTTTGTTTGAGAAGAACCTCAAGAAGACTCAATTCTATTTAATATTTAGATACACTGTGAATATAGTGAAAGAAGTTTAAATCGATTAAACTTTTAAACGTTGTCTTCTAGTTCAGCAATTATCCCTGATAATAAATTTAGCTTAGAGACCAATTAGTAATTAGGATAATTTTCGATGAGTTTTCATCATCAGGAGAAATAACACCCCAATTTTTAATCAGTACAACAGACATAATTTCACCATATCAACATTTCTCAAGTTTTCGAGCAAAGCTTAAATTTAGTGCATACCACCCCTCACAACATTTTTGTAATAGTGGAAAAGAAATTTAAACAATTTCAAATTAAAACCTCACGGAACCTAGTAAATGATAAGATTTTTAGAGTGTAGAGAATTTGAAAGGTATCATAGTTTTCCAGTCATTTACTGAGTTTTGTGAATTTTTGTGGTTAACTGATTTGAGAAAGGTTTGAGTATAGAATGTTTCAGTTTGGTATGATCTTCGTTCAATCATATTCTGAACTCTTCAGTTCATTTTATATTGATTAATTTCAGATCATTGGGTTGTTAACATGGAGATGAAATATTGTTTGAGATTCAATTGTGCGTTTCTGTATTAAACAGAGTTCTCGTAAAATTCAGACTTGATCACGAATAAATATTGTTGTTCTTCCATCTTTCAAAATTAGTGAATAATTAATTAACAATTCTCATCCAAGAAACTTTCCATATTTTTCATTCTTTTACGCAATACGTTTCTCTGAAACAACAAGCGTCTCATTATCTTTCGAAAGTTAGGACCACATAGTTACGTTTCTTATTACAAACATGCTGAATAAGCACAGGCATGGTTCATAAACAATGTTGAATTCCGAATAATGTATCATTAGCCTTAATCTCAACATGTTTCCAACCCAACAACAAGCAGCCTATAGCTATAACGATTCTAATTATATCCGTAGTGGAATATTAAACGTACCACGAGTTGAGCAAATGTTTACTTCCCTATCAATAATTGGACATTGTTAAAGCAGATGAAAGGCCAATGGGATTGGAAACAGTGACGGCAATAGTAATTACACCAAAAACACAAATAACCCGTGGTGTACAGCGAAATTGGATAATGTATAATGTAAGTCTTCAAATCCGTTCCATTTTATCTAATTACAATTTGATTTTCACATATTCTTCGAAGTTTTTTTTAGAACCATGAATAAAACGTATTCTATCAATGGCATATCCCATTATTTATTATATATAAATGTTCCTCCGGTACAACTGTAGCTTTATACAGAGGAAGTGCAGAATGCGAATATTTATACTCATATGTCACAAATACATTGCAATATATTTCTGAAGAAATATATATATATATATATATATATATATATATATATATATATATATAATAATAAAGTATAAACTTTAAAATGAAAACACTTGGCTTATGTTTCACAATATAAAAAATATTAAGATACTGTATTTAGCAGTAACGAAAAGTCGACATGTTTCGAGTTATGAACTCATTATCAAGACTGACTACAGGAGAGTATTGCATCGTAATTTATAAAACAGACAAAAGCAAAGGTGATACCTGAAAATCAATTTGCTCGTTTACAAGGGGTAATTGACTTTTATGGGCGCAAATTATTTCGAGAATTTCAAGTTGGTCAAGGCGTTTACCCTTGTTATCTGAATGTAACAATTTGGTTTTGTTGAAATTCAGGAAGTGATTGAATTTTATACAATGTTCAGAGAAGCCAGTGGTATTTTTGTTTTGTAAAATTGACTTTTTATGTTCTTCAACACAAATATTTATATTCCTTCCTGTCTGTCCAATATAGGAAGCAGGACATTCGTCGCAAAATATTTTGTAAATACCACTGTTTTCTCCGATGTTAGATTTTTCTTTATTATTGACGAAGAATGACTCCAAGTTTCTTTTATTTGTACAAATTGTTTTAACGTTATTTTTCGATAGTCTGTTACAAATTTTGCTACTCAAATTAGGCACATAATTTATTGGGAAGTATTTTTGTTCTTCAGTAATAGTTTGCGTGGGGTATATTGAATGTAACAGATACTTAATTCGTTTTTTCCCAATGAGCTTGTCGATAAGACTTTCATTGTAACCGTTATTGATGGCTAATAATTTAATTGTTTTAACTTCAGTTTGAAAATTTGTTTCCGGTAATGGAATCGTGAACAACCTATGTATGAACGAATGAAAAGCACTGAGTTTTATTTTAATGTGTTGCTTACTGTCGCTGTGAATTAAAGTATCTGTGAATGTTTGTTTTCTATAAATGTTGAAAGTAAGAGAATTAAAATTCCTAGCAATCTGAACGTCTAAGAAATTCAAGGTAACGTTTTCGTTTTCTACTTCTTTTGTAAATTGAATCGAGTTGTAGAAAGCATTTATATATTCAAGGAAATTATCTAACTGCCTATCTGTACCGGTCCAAATACAAAAAATATCATCTACATAACGCCTCCATAATAAAACGTTAGTAATTAAATTATTATCAGCATTGAAAATTTATTCATGAAAATTTCACTCAACAAAGGCGATAACGGTGATCCCATGGGCAATCCGTCTTCTTGTTTGTATAGTGAAATTGTTGAGTGAAATCATGAATAACTTAGGAGAAAAAATTTTCAATGCTGATAATAATTTAATTACTAACGTTTTATTAGGGAGGCGTTATGTAGATGATATTTTTTGTATTTGGACCGGTACAGATAGGCAGTTAGATAATTTCCTTAAATATATAAATACTTTCTATGACTCGATTCAATTTACAAAAGAAGTAGAAAACGAAAACGCTACCTTGAATTTCTTAGACGTTCAGATTGCTAGGAATTTGAATTCTCTTACTTTCAACATTTATAGAAAACAAACCTTCACAGATACTTTAATTCACAGCGACAGTAACCAACACATTAAAATAAAACTCAGTGCTTTTCATTCGTTCATACATAGGTTGTTCACGATTCTATTATCGGAAACAAATTTTCAAACTGAAGTTAATACAATTAAATTATTACCCATCGGTTACAATGAAAGTCTTATCGACAAGCTCATTGGGAAAAAACGAATTAAGTATCAGTTGCATTCAATATACCCCACGCAAACTATTAATGAAGAACAAAAATACTTCCGAATAAATTATGTGCCTAATTTGAGTAGCAAAATTTGTAACAGACTATCGAAAAATAACGCTAAAACAATTTGTACAAATAAAAGAAACTTGAAGTCATTCTTGGTCAATAATAAAGAAAAATTTAACATCGGAGAAAACAGTGGTATTTACAAAATATTTTGTGACGAATGTCCTGCTTTCTATATTGGACAGACAGGAAGGAATATAAATATTCGTGTTGAAGAATATAAAAATTCAATTTTACAAAACAAAAATACAACTGGCTTCTCTGAACATTGTATAAAATTCAATCACTTCCTGGATTTCAACAAAACCAAATTGTTACATTCAGGTAACAAGAGTAAACGCCTTGACCTTCTTGAAATTCTCGAAATAAGTTCCGCCCATAATAGTCAATTACCCCTTGTAAACGAACAAATTGATTTTCAGGTATCACCTTTGCTTTTGTCTGTTTTATAAATTACGATGCAATACTCTCCTGTAGTCAGTCTTGATAATGAGTTCATAACTCGAAACATGTCGACTTTTCGTTACTGCTAAATACAGTATCTAAATATTTTTTATTTTGTGAAACATAAGCCAGGTGTTTTTATTTTAAAGATTATACTTTATTCTTTATGATGTTTCACCAAGTGATGTGCGAAAATTCAATCTCAGTTATATATATATATATATATATATATATATATATATATATATATATATATATATATATATATATATATATATAAATATTGATTATTAAGATCTGACATGGAGGCGGAGCTTAGGTGATATCGTCAAAACATGGCGTCTCAAAACAAACTTCCAACATGAGTTATATGTGAGATTTGAAAGTTTTTGAGTTTTTCCTATAACAGTGTAAGTTTCGAGTGAAAGTGTGGAGCTTTATGTAGGTGAAAATTTACTCCAGTGAAAATACAGAGAATGTGATAGGCTGGAAAGATCCAAATTCATAATAATAATTTTAATTCGATTTAACTTGATTTGTAAAATATCTAGTCTAAATCAACAGTATTTGTTTAAGTGATATAAAACTATTAATTCGAGCTTTTTATGTGGGAAGTTTATAATCGGCCAGATATGATGAACAATAATTATCAATAAACATATTTCGAAACTTTTATTGATGATTCTTTATCCAACTGTGAATTTTTTTTTATTATTCGACATTTAATTATTTCTGAAAGAACTTTGGACAAAATAAATTTCACGAAAAACATTTATTCAGTAGTAGGTATACATGGATTCAATGAGAAAACATAATGTTTCATATAATCAAATGTGGTTTTCATAATAAAACACCATCAATCATAATGTAACTCAAGATGTACCTATTAGTAATGAATAAACAAAGAAAAAGTTTTTAATTCCGCATATATTCTTATTATAACTAACTTCAATCGAATAACCATCATAAACATAAATTTGTTACCTATTCCATGATTTCACTTAATCTTCCATGAAATTGTCATCTTCTAAGATCGGAGAAGACATATTTATCGTATCACTGTAAAAATTTCTTCTAATAACATCAATAAATGTTCAGGCAACACAGATCCAACAATTTTAAATGTTTTGGCTTCAGCATCTGGAATTTTTATTAATAATGGGAACTAATCTGACTTTCAATCAATTCCTTTGTGAAATGCAAAAAACACACCGTCATTATCGGAGTTGTGTGATTCTTTTTCAGATTGATTTCCCATAATTTCAATAAATCAATCTTTTCCTTTTCTCCAAAATGATTTTCTCTCAATAAAAATTATTTGTTTGGCTTCGGAAACCGATGAAAGCTAATATTTGCATTTGTATATTATAGAATTACAATTTTCACGCCACAACACTCTCTAGACTTGCTGATTCTACGTTTGCATATTGCATATGTTGACGTTGGAAATAAAAACTTCATCCATATGGCCGCCAGAGTTCGCCAGCTGACATGTCAGATCCCAATAGCTGGGTATTCATTCGGTAAGGAGGTATGATCTAAACAACCAAATTTGTCTCTGTATTTAGACAAATTAGGTTGTTCACATCATAACTCCTTGCCAATCATATCGGCAATTACTTACATAATTATACATATATATATATATATATATATATATATATATATATATATATATATATATATATATATATATATATATATATATATATATATATATATATAATATATATGTGTATATATATATATATATATATATATATATATATATATATATATATATATATATATTCATATATTTAACTGTCTGGTCACGTCATTTTTCAATATAAAACGGCGAATGTGCTTCACCCGAGACCAGGCAACGCGTTCCACGAAACTTTATTAATTTGTTCGCGTAAAAGCCTTTTCTATGGAAAAAAACTATCTATATAAAATTGCATGGCGATAGATTGAACATTATGGAAATTGATGAAGAGTAAGGCTCCATCGCCAAGCTGAGTTTAAATTGAAAAAATACCTAAAAACTTTTTCCATGAAATAGCAATCAGATATGCGATTTGGCGATGAAAGCACAACTTGTAATTGTAAAACACAATTAATCTCATACACAAAATAATTATGTTGTCATCATACTAGTATTATTCAGTTGTGAAAAATAGTAAGACACATAATTCAACGCAGCACAATAAATAATGAGGACTGAAAGATGAAAAAATCACGCTTATGTGGTCTATAATTGAGAAGTAGATGTGGGCGTGAAATTAATCGTACCATCAATGGAAAATTCAGAATCAAAACACGGCGCTATCTATTGAATGCTGACCCAGCCTAGATAACAAATGTTGTTGGCGAGTTATATCAAGTAAGTAACTTACGCTAAAAAAAAGAAACACGCGTGTTTCATTCCTCCCTGAAGTATGTGTCAGGGAGGCGGGCAGTTTGAGTTTGGGATTAATTCCTTCAGCCAGATCAGAGGATACACTTGTATGTAAAAGTGCTTTAAGGATAGGCGAGACGGGATATTTATGGAACATAGGAAGTGTGGGTAGGGTTCAGAGGATTAATACTGGCCCAGCATTCGCCTTATAAGTTTGCAAGCAGTGACTTATATTACCATGAGGAAACCTCTGAAAAAAACTCATGGCAGACCAGTCGGCCACGGGGTTTGAACCCGAGACCTCCCAAATACTAGCCAGCGTACGCTAAGTACGCGAACCAACATTATTTACAAGATTATTTACTTTCATGCTGCCTGACTGAAGAGACTGAAGCAAAAAAAAAATTGAAAAAAGCAGGAATACCTATATCAAACCAGGTTTTACGAAAACGAGTTAACCGAATTTTAACATGAATTTATTTTTCATTCTTTGAATGTATGATGTAAGTCGTAATATTTTAGAATATTATATTCAAAAATTTCTTGAATCTCAAATTGTGTAGATATTTTTCAAAATAATTAATTTTGTGCTCTTGCTTATTTAGTGGAAAATAATTGAGAAAAGAATAGAACAAATTCCTAAGAGTAGCGTGATTTTAAATTATTTCGATACTGAGTTTCCTAGAAATATCTAATTTATTTCTTTTTTCCGTCGGCAACCTGCACCTGAATGAATAATTTATTAGAATATTTGCACTTATATTACTTAAATCTGAAAAGAACAATTGAGAATTTACTTAGTCAAAAACATTCATATTGATCAATTTTATATTTATATTGTAACATAAAAACACATATCGATTACTGAATTTGCAATTCAAGATTACAATATTTCAATTGAATTAGCGATATTGATGAACTATTTATTTTATGGAAATTCATTTCAAATAAACAGAAATAAAAATGCTTTTCCTATATTTCCACACAATGTATTTAAAATATAAATATCACTTCATTGTCAAGTAAATGTAGACATATCAGGTAAAACTATTTATATCTAACCATTGAAGATTTAGGAGTGGAGAGGAGTTGAGGTCTAATTAGTTGTTTACAGTTTGGAATTCTGGGTTGTTCCTAAGCTTGTTAATGTCCAAACTTTCCAATAGATTCATTGTGGTTCCTTTATTGCAAATATGTAGAATTTTGAGATCTTTCATTGTGATTTTATGCCTTGTAGTTTTACTAACAGCGTACGTTGGACAAAGCGGACGAAATTTTGAATCTCTTTTCACAGAACATATTTCTTCCGATAGTAAATCTGCGATATTCGAACATATAAAAACTACAAGGCATAAAATCACAGTAAAAGATCTCAAAATTCCACATATTTGCAATAAAGGAACCACAATGAATCTGTTGGAAAATACTGTTCATTTTGACAGGACACTACCCTGATACTTGAACTTTAGCCATATAGGTTACTCATATGTAGCCATTCAATAATTGAATGGTAACATATGAGTAACCCCATTATTGAGGTATTCGCACCTTAACCGACGCCGTCTTGGTGAAACGGACCGTTGGAAGAAATGGTAGGAGAGGTAAGTCACTAGGAATGTTTAGAAGTATGCAACTATAACAAGGGGTATGTGACTATTAGATACTGGAAGGACTTGTGGAGTAATTTCTCACAGTATGGCGGTTTTAGGGGGGTTCATATACGTAATCAATTGAAGAAAAATAGTGTTCTTACCGGTGGGGCGCGGGACGCAATTGCAGAATAATTAATTGAAAATGCTCGAAAATCCGGAGGTTTCAAACAATTTCTTTCAAAACATTTTTTGAATTCATCGGTATTTTAACAAACAAAAATCCGATGCTAGCTGTATGCCATAGTTCTCCGGTGGGTTTTTAGGCCCGCCATACTTTTTTTAAATGTTTTTTTAAAATTTATTTCTTACAGGCTGATTTTTTTATGAACAATTGTTTTTTATTAATCTTGTACGAAAATCACCACGCCATACCATTCCGACGGTCCAAAATTACCGCCATACCCCCTCAAACATGTAATTTTTTTTAAATTCGAAAAATTATTTATTTCAGTATGGCAGTTAAATTGTGGTCAGTTTATGATACAGTGAGACAAAATTATATTCGCCATACTTCTAGTGCAGTACAAAAGTGGTGCCATACTTGAAAAATGGATAATTTCAACCCTTTCTAAAACACGCCTATAGAAGCAGTAAAATTATTTTTTGCAGTATGGCATAAATGAAATCAGATTTTTCCAATACGATTATAAGTTTAAAAAAATACGCCATACTGTGACTACGGTACGAAAGACGGTGATACACAAGCTGCGATGTAAAAAAAATAAATACATAAAACGATTTTTCACACTATGGCATTCAAATTTTCGGAAAGTTCATAAAAAGTCCGAAGATGGTGCCATAATGTATGAAATTGTTCAAATGTTGCATAAAATTTTACAATTATTAAATTATATTGTACGTATATTACCCACTCTACAGCTATGCCATTATAACAATTATGTTTATAATCATAAAAACAACTACTACACCAAATTTCAAGGTGAAAGAAATAGTTTCTCGAATTTTGAAAAATTACATGTTCGAAAGGTTATGGCGGGTATTTTGGATCGTCGGAATGGTATGGCGTAGTGATTTTCTTACAAGATTAATAAAAAACTAGTGTTTAAAAAAAATCAGCCTGTAAGAAATAAATTTGAAAAAAAAAAAAATAATTTTTTAAAAAGTATGGCGAGCCTAAACACCCTCCGGAGAAGTATGGCATATAGCTAGCGTCGGATTTTTGTTTGTTGAAATACCGATAAATCGAAGAAATTTTGTTAAAGGAATTGTTTTACACCTCCGGATTTCAGAGCAATTTCAATTAATTATTCTGCAATTGCGTTCCGCGCACTACCGATAAGAACATCATTTACCTTCAATTTATTACGTATATGAACGTCCCTAAAAGCACCATACTGTAAGAAATGACTTCACAAATCCTTTCAGTATCTCTCGGTTTATATGTTGAAGGGTGTGTAACTTGAACCATAGCTTCATATTTTCTTGTTTTTTATAATTAGGACACTTTATGTTTTACAGAAATTCAAGAACTTAGAAGAAACAAATGTTGATAGAGAAACCTACATGAAATATATTTCGATTGAAATATTTTTTAAATAGTTATTAACGTAACAAGGCCGATGTGTAGCAAATAACGGATGAGGTTGGATATAACTAACCGAATCCGTTATTTGGGTATCGGCCGTGTAAAGTTATTGACTTTTCGTAATCCCGTTAAAAGATAATATTTTGATTCCAAAGGAAGAAAAAACCCCGTATTTCGTGATTCTAAAAAAAATCCCAACGTCGTGCACTCTGTTGTCATGGAATAGTTCGACAATTTTATAAACAACGTCAGTTTTTTGTGTTCTCAAGCTCGCTTTAACGACGACCATGGATGAAATTGAGGAACAAAATCAAATTCCTTTAGATCATTGGGAGAATCATGTGCAGTGTAGCGAGTGTTGATTAACTGCCAAAAATAACTCAAGAGCGATATCAAAAAGAATATGAAAATTTTGAAATGTGGCATAAAAGCAAGAATGTAAAGGTGGTTAATGAAGATGTATTATTAGCTTATGCGAAATGAAAATCAGAGGTTTATTCTCCCAACTCGCTGTGGACCAAGATTTCAATGTTGTTATTGTAAGCAGAATGAAGTTTTGAAATAAATATTCGAACAAGTGATTTCTTAACGGCCGCCGGCCGATCAAATTTTTTAACGGCCGGCGGCCTATAAAACTAATTTTTCAATTGTCATCTGAATACCGTTAAATCAAAATAACAGTATGGGATTACGAAAAAATCTTTGTATTCAAATATTCCTTTGATTATAGGTTACTGACCTATATGCTTAGTTGATATTCTCCGCATCAGCGTCTGCCTGGCCCATCTATTTCTTCAATTATTTAATGATTGATATGACTTAAAATCAATAACTTCCAAACCTTTTTGACAGTTTCGATCAAACTAAAATAGTTTCATCGAAATATTATACGCATAGATAAATTCCACACTTATTAAATATATTGATCGAAGTATGAAACTTTCTACTCCATATGAGAATATGTACGATGCTATTATCCGGTTCCATGACTTTCGCGCTGACGGAACTTATATTGAATATTAGTACCGAAATATTCATTGCAGGATAATTAGAGGGAATTTGATAAATCGGTATTTTCCCGTATATCTTCATCATAACATAATCAGTTTCTCAACTACGGAGAAAATGTCACATGCAGAGAAAATTAATCGTAGATATACTAACGATATTACATAACGAGCTTCAATTATTATTTTCGAAGACATGAATTTTAATACACCATAAATGATATCAGAAAAAAATTCAACATTATTTTCGAAAAATGCAATTTACCTTTGAATTATACTTAATTTTGATATTAGAAATTCAATCTGACATATAGCTCTGACATAAGAAGTAAGTTCTCATCCTGATGAACAATTCTTCATGAAAAATTCATAACAATTAAAAATGACTTAAGCCTTTAATATTAAGAGGAAAAAAGATGAGAGTAGTATCTATATATTCGACATTTTAAAAAAGAAGAAAAATAAATCATATCAGGAAGGTAATTTTTGTTCTAGTTATTGAATTAAAGTAGTGGTAATTCCAAAAAAATGTTTTTCTCTCGGAACTTCGATAAAATGATCATGTACTCAATTCAGTTTCTCACAAATTCATCTGGAGGAAATAAACCAGTTAACCAGCAAACGATTTTCACTTTACCTAAATATAAGGACTGTAAACAACTATCATTCAAGCCTGCTTTATAGGGTTTGTTTCATGTGTAAAGCTTATATTTCGAAGATAATATCCTCACGTTAACAATATATGAATAAAATACTGAATAAGCATTCAACATATATATAAAGCACACATTTCTTTTCTCTATGAATACCACAATATAAAAAATGTTATTTCTAATCGTATAAGAATAATAAAAAAAGGCGTGAGCAGCAGAGAACTAAGGTAGTATTTTTCGTGCAAAATGCATCGCGTCGAGATGAATTATATTTTGAAAAATCACGCTCAAATGGTAAACCGAATTGAAAAAAATTTGAAAGTGCATCGTGGTTGCAAAAAAAAGTTGCAACCCACGAATAAACGTATTTCAACATCAACATAATCTACGAACAAAATTTCAAATCTTTATTGTGAAAACAAAATCGCGTACTGATAGCAGAGATGCAATTCGAACGGAAAAATCACCACGATATGCAGCGCGACTGAGAAAAAAAATTGGAACCAAAATATGATTTTAAATCAACATAATCTCAATGTACAGGCTGTCCAATTTTCGATGTCCTTACGGGGTAACTCGCTTATTTTTGAAGATAAAGATTTGCGGTTTTCGCTAACGTTGGCTACTTTTTTGTGTATATACACACACACACACATATATATATATATATATATATATATATATATATATATATATATATATATATATATATATATATATATATATATATATATATATATATATATATATATATATATATATATATATATATATATATATATATATATATATATATATATTATGTATATATATATATATATATATATATATATATATATATATATAATGTCTTGATAATTATTAGCTATAACAGGCTTGTTGAACTCGAAACTCGATTTTATTAAAAAGTTGACGTTTCTCCACGACACTCGTGTCTCTCTCTAAACACTACGAAAACATAATTATATATATATATATATATATATATATATATATATATATATATATATATATATATATATATATATATATATATATATATGTATTCTTTTTTCCCCCATTACATAGTGTCCTCTCCATCAAACCAAATGAGATGACATTTGACATCTGGGATTCGTTTTGGGGAAAAACGAAACTGCCCAAATCTTGGCGAATTTCTACAACCGCCACCAGATACACACATATTTCTTGTTTTCATATATATGTTTTTTCCTGTATATCTTGGCATCTCCAACGGCTCCCATCAAATCGAATGAGCTGAAATTTTGTATCTATAGATTTTTTCGAGGCAGAACGAAATTATCCTAATTTGTGTAAAATTATTCCAAGCGCCGCAATTTTAACGTAGGTATTTTAATAAGTATTTATTTTCCGTTGAAAACTCTCACTAGATGACGAACAAAAAGAGGATAACTAAGGTGGCGGAACCCCTACTTTCTACGAGCCTGATAATCGAATCCTAAATATACCTACCGCAAAAAAATGATTTGGCATACACACAAACTTCACAATACCTTATTTCAGCCTCGTTAGGGAAATATTAAATAATATAATTCCAAGATATATATATATATATATATATATATATATATATATATATATATATATATATATATATATATATATATTTTTTTTTTTTTTTTTCAGTTTTGGATTTTCTTTGACCTAATATATATTTTTTTCGTAATATGTTCTTGTTGTTAGGTCACATTAAATGATGCATTTTAGTTGTCGTGCAAATGATTGTTTATTGACGTTTCGACCATTTTATGAACCTTCTTCAAAATCTATAAACTAAAGGACGTATATTACATTAATTTCAAAAGTCATCTAAAATATATTCTTACCCTTAACGTAGATAATTAACAAATTAAAATGAAACATAGAGAATAAAACATTTTTACTACACATATTTATCACAGTCAACGGCGTTGCTAGGTCAGTTATTTCTGAACGTATAGTAGAGGAGCATACAGTTTGGTTGTATTATTTACATCTTTCTTGTCATTAATTGCACATTTTATATTTTTTTGGATTTCCAACGATTCAAGAAATTACCTTTTCTTGGTGTTTGGCTCAGTTTTTAATATTTTCGTTTCATTGAAACTGAATGAGTGGTTCTTCGTTATTTCATGTTTTGTCAGGGCGGTGGAGTTGTTTTTGTCGTATTTATGGCTCTTCAAACGATTTTCTAGATACTGGCTCGTTTGACCAATATAAACGCCGTCACAATCGTTACACGGTATTTGATAAAATAAATTACTCATTTTGTTTTTCGTTGTTTTTGTTTTGAGTTTTGTGTAATATTGTGAAAATAAATTGTGGCCATTGTGACAAACTGTAATATTATATTTATCTAATAGTTTTTGGAATTGTTGGGATAATCCGTTTATATAAGGCAATGAAAGTATGTTGTGTTCACAATTCCAAAAACTATTAGGCAAATATAATATTATAGTTTGTCACAAAGGCCACAATTTATTTTCACAATATTACACAAAACTCGAAACAAAAACACCGAAAAAAAATGAGTAATTTAGTTTATCAAATACCGCGTAACGATTGTGACGGCGTTTATATTAGTCAAAGGAGTCAGTATCTAGAAAATCGATTGAAGAGCCATAAATACGACAAAAACAACTCCACCGCCCTGACAAAACATGAAATAACGAAGAACCACTCATTCAGTTTCAATGAAACGAAAATATTAAAAACTGAGCCAAACACCAAGAAAAGGTAATTTCTTGAATCGTTGGAAATCCAAAAAAATATAAAATGTGCAATTAATGACAAGAAAGATGTAAATAATACAACCAAACTGTATGCTCCTCTTCTATACGTTCAGAAATAACTGACCTAGCAACGCCGTTGACTGTGATAAATATGTGTAGCAAAAATGTTTCATTCTCTATGTTTCATTCTAATTTGTTAATTATCTACGTTAAGGGTAAGAATATATTTTAGATGACTTTTAAAATTAATGTAATATACGTCCTTTAGTTTATAGATTTTGAAAAAGGCCATAAAATGGTCGAAACGTCAATAAACAATCATTTGCACGACAACTAAAATGCATCATTTAATGTGACCTAACACCAAGAACATATTACGAAAAAAAAAATATATATAAATCCTATATATATATATATAGGTATATATATATATATATATATATATATATATATATATATATATATATATATATATATATATATATATATATATATATATATTATATATATATATATATTTATATATATATATATATATATATATATATATATATATATATATATAAATATATATATATATATATATATATATATATATATATATATATATATATATATATATATATACAGGGTGTCCCACCGGGAAAGAACGCGATCTGTATATGGAAAGCTACAAATAGGAAACTTTTGAAAATTTGACAGTATACTAATGTTGATAGGGGCAACTCGACTAAAATATTTTCAAGATGGTGGAACTTCCGGTTATACCGGAAGTAGATACCAACTTGCTTATTTCAAATTGGATACCCTATATATTAATACATTTTTAGATTCTATGTAAGATTCTAGGCAGATTTTATGTATTATGTCCTATACCTAAGTCTGAGCGTTTTTGACATATGTAGGTTTTTATGTCGAAAATGACGATTGCAAGCCCTTATATAATTATCAATTATTCCTATAAGGACTCCCGTATTACTTACTTTGGGGTGGATTCCTTATTGAAAAAGACTTGCTTTAATAGATTTTGTATAGTATTTGGATAACTAATCATACAGGGTGTTCGAAAAGAAGATCTAAAATGAGATTGAGAAAACTTACAAAAATCAATATTTTCAAATAGAAAACCCCCATTTTTCTTATTTTGTAGTATTTAGCATTTAAAAAGAAGGATACTTTGTATTAAGTTATCTATACCTAAAATTTGAAATTTTCGAAATATTGCCAATTTCAATATTCTTATATGGCGATTTTGCATTTAATCGTTAAACAATTATATCTAGGATAGCCACGATCGTATTTGACATTTCAAATCATCGTAATGGCACTCCGGTTAAATTATACAAACGAAGATTATTTAAACTTATTTATTATTTATGGACAATGTGATAAATTATTTCGAGAACATGTGATACATGTGCGACTCGATATCCTCATAAACAAAAACCATCACCAAATACTGTCAAACGAATTATAGAAAACTTCAAGAGTTTTGGATCCGTAAAGGCATAAGTGTACAAAAAGAAACCAGTTTTAAAAATGAAAATATTGAAATAGCAATTTTGGGATATTTTGAAGGATATCCAACAAAATCTTCAAGGCAGATAGCACTAGAATCAGGCTTATCTAAATCGTCAGTTCTAAGAATTTTACGGAAACACAAATATCATCCCTATGCTATCCATATTTTCATTAGTGCAGCATTTAAATGAAAATGATTTAGATAAGCCTTAAAAGTTCAAATAATTTTCGTTTGTATAATTTAACCGGGGTGCCATTACGATGATTTGAAATGTCAAATACGATCGTGGCTATACTAGATCTGATTGTTTAACGATTAAATGCAAAATCGCCATATAAAAATATTGAATTGGCAATATTTCGAAAATTTCAAAATTTAGGTATAGATAACTTCAAACAAAGTTACCTTCTTTTTGAATGCTAAATACTACAAAATAAGAAAAATGGGGGGTTTCCATTTGAAAAAATTGATTTTTGTCAGTTTTCTCAATCTCATTTTAGATCTTTTTTTTCGAACACCCTGTATGATTAGTTATCCAAATACTATACAAAATCTATTAAAGCAAGTCTTTTTCAACAAGGAATCCACTCCAAAGTAAGTAATACGGGAATCCTTATAGGAACAATTGATAATTATATTAGGGCTTGCAATCGTCATTTTTGACATAAAAACCTAAATATGTCAAAAACGCTTAGACTTAGGTATAGGACATAATACATGACATCTGCCTAGAATCTTGCGTACAATCTTAAAATGTATTAATATATAGGGTATTCAATTCAAAATAAGCAAGTTGGTATCTACTTCCGGTATAACCGGAAAACCCACCATCTTGAAAATATTTTAGTCGAGTTGCCCCTATCAACATTAGTATACTGTCAAATTTTCAAAAGTTTCCTATGTGTAGTTTTCCATATACAGATCGCGTTCTTTCCCGGTGGGACACCCTGTATATGTATATATATATATATATATATATATATATATATATATATATATATATATATATATATATATATATATATTCATTGAAAATAATAATTAATTAGCGTCAAACAGACGCAGCGTGTATTTATTATCAACTATTGCATCTTGAGCTCAAAATATTAAGATTTAACTCAAATCACTTAGATGAAATGTAACTACTCATTGATGAGGTCTTTCATTCAAAAATTTGAAAACAATTTGTACCCAGTATTTCAAAACTATCTGACGTATGCTTGTCAAAATTATGGGGAAGTGTAGATAGTCTACACCCTACTAAATTTTGATGAATTGGCGTTTCTTGCTACTACCAGAGGAGGACGAAAGGATCAAGTGATTGGTTGTCCCTTTCAAATTTTACACCAGTGGCGGAATTTACATTTTTGTATAATTTTTCGATTCTCCAATAGTTTCTATGTAAATAAAATACTCTTTCTTCGTAACGATAAAACCATTATTTTTGAGATATCTAAAGTTAAACATGACATGGTTGCATGTCATAGGATTGCATTTATTACGCAAATGAAATTTTAATCAGTATTAACAAAAAAAGCAACTTCAAAGTAATATTGAAAATAATAAAAACACTTTGTGACCAATAAATTTATTTCTACATTTATTTACACGATTACTATAAAATAAATGCCACTTGAATCATTTCTCCATATCATTTTGATGCTTACGGTTTCGTGGTAATAAAGTGCTTGCGACATTTTGCAAATCAGTTCAGGCCTAGTGTAGTTAGCTCGTTTCAATCTAGTAGGATGCTGTCATTGCTGTAAGTTGTTATTACTTACTTACAAACTTACATACCCCGTAGCGCTACAGCCCCTAATAGGCTTTGGCTGACGCTACGACTTGCCTCCATTTAAATCGATCGGTCATAAGCATGCCATTTTCGAGTCCCAATTTGCTCAAATCCGCAGCAATGTTGTCTCCCCAATTTGGATCTTTCAAACGATCTCTTTCCCTCTGGGGCTTTCTGCCATACCATTCGTATTAGCCTATCTTCGGGTTGACTACGTACGTGTCCTGCCCATCTCAGCCGTTGAGCCTTTAAGTTACACACACCTGGTTCGTCGTATAGGTAGCTCTCTCAGTTCTGCATTCCTTTTACTTCTATGCTGCTGCGTCTGTGGATCTTTTGTCGGGCTGTATATTTTCCTATTCGTCTTTCGAAACTTCGGATGACCTAATCATTTCGTACCGATCGGGTCCACTATTCGCAGCCGTACATGATGACAGGTCTGATGACAGTTTTGTATATTTTGATTTTGGATCCAAATACGTTCTTAAGGTCATAAAAGCAGTTGTCTGCGGTTTTTAGTCGGTACTTTATTTCCTCGCTGATATCATTGTCGACTGTGATGATTGAGCCCAGGTATTTGAACTGCGTGACATTTTCAAAGTTGTACTCATTCATTGCTACTGAAGATTCTGATTGATATAAAATTTTAAAAGCTGAACTAAATTTTTCCTATGTGCTCCATCTCGAAGATATCGAGAAATGTATCCAATCCGACTTTAACCAAATCGCCAGGCTTTCAGTGATATTTTTAGTCGATTAGGAGAAAGTGGACAATTTAAGCCTGAAAGTGATGTGGGACTACCTTAAATATTAAATTTTGATCAGGAAGATGATATTTCAGTGCAAATTGCTAATAATCCTGAACCAAGCACTCGACTTTTATCAGTAATGACTGGAGTGAGCCACCCTCCAGTTGTTCGAGTACTGTAAAAAGAACAACTGCCATATAACCACTTTACACCCGTACAAATTCATTGCCTAGAGATAATCCTTCCGGAATGAATTTTGTTAATTGGTTTATAAATATAAATGAATTTCAGAATTTTATTGAAGAAATTCTGAAATTATTCCCCATCTATTCCGCGAATCACATTTTCAACATGAATTAAAGATTAATGTATAGTGCGGTATATTTGAAGACACGTTATTTGGTTCTTATGAATTACCAGCAAATTTGAATGCTAACTTGCATTTAGAATATCTAGAAACTACACTCTTTGAAGATCTCTAGGTATTTCCACATAATCAAAGGGGATATACGTGGTTCATGCAGGATGGAGTGCCACCTCATTATCATTCATTAGTACGAAACTATCTAGATCAGCAATCTCCTCATCGTTAGATTGGTAGAGGCAGTGAATTTCCGTAGCCACCTAAAACTGCCGGATAATATCCCATATATCTCGAGAAATAATGGTTTCATCGTTACGAAGAAAGAGTATTTTATTAACATAGAAAATTTTGGCGTATCGAAAAATTGTACAAAAATGGAAATTCTTCCAGTGGTGTAGAATTTGTAAGGGATAACCAGTCACTTGTTTCTGTCGTACGTCTCTGGTAGTAGCGATAAACGTATATTAAACATAATTTAGTAGTGTAGACTATCTACACTTCCCGATAAGTTTGACAAGGATACGTCAGATAGTTTCAAAATACACAAATTATTTCTGAATTTTTGAATAAAACACTCTGTAACTCAGTAAGGAGTCACATTGAATCGAAGTGATTTCAGTTGAGTCTTAATATTTTGAGCTGATGATTCAACAGTTAAAATACTTTCAATTACTTATGATATATATATATATATATATATATATATATATATATATATATATATATATATATATATATATATATATATATATATATATATATATATATATATATATATTTATATATATATATATAAATATATATATATATATATATATATATATATATATATATATATATATATATATATATATATATATATATATATATATATATATATATATATATATATATATATATATATATATCATCAGATATCGATACTAAAAAAAACTTTTCTTAGAATATATGACAATGAAAAAGTAAAGGAAAATGCAAAACTACGAAGGTAGCAGGTTTAATATTTGTAATATTTGTATTAAGTCAATATCATCGCTGATATTTCGGGAATTTCACTTGAGTTATATTACAACATATATATGCAATTTTCAACTATCGGACCATCTTACCGAAATTTATTGAAAAAAAATTTTCCTTTACTTTCTCACGTGAACTTAACACATCTCTGAACCAAGTATTCACAGGTTCTTGTTTCGGAATAAGAAAATATTCGAACAATACTTTAAAATTTAATTATTTTCACGTTGAAATTCAAAATAGCTCACATCTACAGTGCATGGAATATTGTGTACATTGCAAAAAACTCCATTAGATTCGACTGCAAAATTTATATGAACCCATACGAAAAGCGCATTTGGATGCGGTCCAAAATGCCATTTATATCTCCACCTAGTTCGTCGGATTTTATTTTATAACTGAGTTTCCGTAATGCAGCGAACTTTATAATAATGCTATTTGGGGTAGAAATTGCCACTTGGTAAAAAGCAAAGAAGAGAATGAAATATTCCTCATAGTTATAGAGATAATTGAAGTTTTTATATTCTCCAAGGGAGAACCGGAAACGAATATCTCATTATCAGTGAATTTTTCAAAGATTATTATAATTTCATGCTGAAAATATGAGAGAGGCATCCAAAATTCTGGAATTTTATTCAAAAATCTACAATGATGTTGCTGAAAACGCTGTTTTCTGTGTGATCGAATATCATTCCATCTATAACAATCGAGTACAAATTTACGAAAATATTCACCTACTTTTCTTCATACTGATAAAACGATTGGTGAAGAAGAATAACGGGATGATATTTTTCCAAAATAAACTATTATATTTCCTCATATATATATATATATATATATATATATATATATATATATATATATATATATATATATATATATATATATATATATATATATATATATATATATATTTATGTGAGTCAGGGCCCCCGTAAGGGCTACTGGCGCCTGTGCGCAAAAAAGGATTTTGGCGCCCCTTAAGGCATTTTGGATCATGTTTTTTTATTTATTTTTTTGAAGGTAGGTAGGTAGGTAGATAGTCGCTTAAAATGAGAAAAAAAAACTTTAGAAGTCATATTTATTTGTAGACTAAAATATCAAAATGAAACAAACAGAATAGAATCATAACCAAATAAATTGAAATAAACTAAAGTAAAGTAGGAAACACTTACCATTTTATGAAAAATCAAACCTTAGAAATTGCAGTCAGCAGGTATTCAGCACTTAATTTTTTAGAAAAAAAAGTAGTGAACAAAGTATTATTCAACACAACACTTGACAAAATAAAAATAACTTTAAATGTAAAAATTAATAGGATTACTTGTTTTTAACTTGTTGTTAACTTGTAGCACGGTCCAGTGAACTAATCAGTTTAGAAACGCCTTTGGCGATGCATTGCTTGTACAGCGCTCCAGGCATTATTTATGTCTGAACAGAAAAAATCAAGAAACTACCGCCTGACATGTTCTCGCAACATAGGAATCGTGTGTATTTATACCTAATTCTATTTAATTTCTCAGCTTTTATTTTTAAATTATTTTGTTTTTTGTTTTTTGTTTAGAAATTTTTTTGCAATTTTTGACCTTGGGTTTTGGCGCCCCTAAAGGATGGCGCCCATGTGCATTGCACACTTAACACATATGGTAGCGGGGTCCCTGTATGTTTTGTCTTGTAGACTACACATCATCAGTCATTTGTTACTTACGCTGCCGTAATTCTTTGTACTGAAGTCGGCGTTTCATGCCAAGCAAAATTGTGTACGGTTTGTTAAACTCGGAGATAGTGATACTCATTACACAAGTGATGTACAATTGTTTGAAATACCTAGAAATGGGAGGTAACTATTCGAAAAGTTTCTTCCATATATGGCAAATAAATATTCAACAAAAAAATCGAAATTCCAAAGATTATTGGAACATCTACTCAGGAAAGTATTGTATTGTAAAGAGGAGGTCGGTAGCTTGTCTGAATGAAGTGTTACTATAAACTCAATATCTAATTTTTGTGCGTTTTATTTTTACATTTATATGTTTTTTATTGTTATATGTATGTTGTTTATATTATTTCTGTTTTATTGTTTATACTATTTCGACATATTATTGTTTATATAGTAGATGTTCGATGTATATATGCATTATATATTTACGAATATTGTGTTTGTGTATATATTTTATACTATTGTATTATGGTTGACGAGTAAAAGCTGTGAAGCCGTACGTACTAAGAAAATATTATTATTATTTATTTATTTCCAAATTAGGGGCTTACACAGATACAAACATCCAAACAAAACCCTCCCAATACTAATATACATTTAGCGGGTGAAAAGTAGCTTTGCAAAAAAAAAAAAAAAGAAATCAAAGAAAATACATATATATATATATATATATATATATATATATATATATATATATATATATATATATATATATATATATATATATAAATATATATATATATATATATATATATATAAATATATATATATATATATATATATATATGGCACTCACTAGAAAAAATAATGATCGTCTGAAAGAGAAATTTTGTATCAAACTTTCATAATTTTTAAATCAATTCCAAATTTTTTTCAGGTGGTCCAGCACCAGTGGCTAATATTGTATGAAGCAAAATTTTCTGCAGCCCATTGCTTATGATATTTCCCTCAGAGAATAGACGTCAATAAGTAAGATATTCAGATGTTATTGTACTTGTGAAAATCGTTAAACTCAGAGTTTAGTTTCTCAAACATATATATATTTATATATATATATATATATATATATATATATATATATATTATATATATATATATATATATATATATATATATATATATATATATATATATAAATATGCTTTTGCGTTTTTGGCGCCATGTGATTCTCACAGTCAATATTTTGTCCCTACAATATGCCGTAAGCCTCATCCTCCTCAAAAAACCTCTCTGTTTCATTACTTCAAAAGGTCGTATCCCCAGCGGTGGTTAAAGTGAAGCGCAATAGGTCGAAAGCCACAAAAAATAATTTCAGTGCAATAGGTCGTAACCCTAACAAATTAATCACAGGTGTCAGTGCTCTATCAAAAACGCTGCAAAAGTGAATTTATTCAAATATTTTGAACTGTTTTTTGTGTTATAGTTAAAAGGTGAGTGTATGATTTTATCATAGAGATGAAAAATATCATAAGCTAACTTTATTATTCGATTTTATTGATTTATTGTTTGGGAGAAAATGCGAGTTCATAACCTAACCTTACTTTCGATTTGTTGGTTACGACGTATTGCACTTCCAGGAAATACGACGTATCCCACATTTTCACAAATAACTTGAAGCTGTGGGATTATGTAGTAGTGCCAGTTTACGAGTTCAAAAATGTAGTTTTTTTGTAAAAAAAGTGTGTGTTTGTTCAGGGCTGCCTAAATATTTCTTTATTCATTTTGTTTACTTGTTCATTTTGTTCTTTATAGGATGTCCACTCGAAGTGCTCGTATTTTAAAAGCTGCTCTGGCGACCAATACTAAGAGCCCATCTGAATCTGCTACCGATGATGTTCTTGTGTCAGAGCTTCATCCGCACACTTCATACGAATTTGTGATTTCTGATAAAGGAATGGTACAACATGAAAGCCTTACACTAGAGACGCCAGTATCAGTAAAGTGTTTCGAAGAATTCTGTCACATTCAAGATTTGGTTTCTGATAATTGCATCCTTTCTAGTGAAAATATTTCACTGATTTATCCAGCAAAACTCACTGAATATATAGAACAAATTCCTCCAAGCGACGAATTGACAAATTTAGAACGAGTAAAGCCTAATCACTTCGTCAACGAAATTACAGATGAAATTCTCCAAATATTGAAATATTTGAAGGTTTAGAGCCGGAAACATCTACTCACTTCGTTGATGAACCAACCGAAGAAATTCCTCCAAATATTGAATCATTTGATGGTTTAAATACAGAAACGTCTACTCACTACGTCGACGAACCAGCTGAAGAAACTCCTCCAAATCATGAATTGATGGAAAGTTTAGGTCCAGACAACGTACACAACGCCCAAGAAACCGTGCTTGGTAATAAAGCTAAAGAAAAAAGAAGCAAGTCCGCAGATCAAAATGAATGAGATAGAAACAAAAATAAAAACTTAGAATGAGTGGAGCCCAGTACATAGGCTACACTAGAAGCAAGACAGGAGATATAAAACACAATATCAAAAGACCTGCCCGCGAGCTGGGTGATCCATGTATGTGTAGCAGAAAAAAATATAAATGTAAACAGTTTTCGGAAATTGAAAGACAGAAAATATTTAACAGATTTTGGACTTTAACATGGGAACAAAAGAAAATGTATGTAAGAAACGTGGCTCAATATATCGAGAAGAAAATATCCTATACTCAGAGTGTGTCGAGGCGAACAGGGACTATTCTTTATAGTTTGCAGCTTGATGTCAACAAATTGCCTGTTTGCAAGTGGATGATTATTTCTACACTTGGAATTGGAGAAAGGATGATAAGAAACCGGCTTACTGAACCTGTACAGCATGGAATGCCTTTGCCAAAAAATCAAAGAAACAAAACAAAAAACAAGACAATGACGCTAAGAGAGTTCAATTTGCAAGGGAACTCATTAACCGTTTTCCAAAACTACCATCGCATTATTGCCGAAAATATTCAAATAAACTTCATCTTGAAGAACGTTTTCATAATAAAACAGAAACCTATGATGTTTACAAGGAGAAGTGCACTGAAAGTAATGAGGTGCCTTTGTCTATATTTTCGTTCAGTAAAATTCTAGATCAAAATAACATAGCAATACATCTCCCTGAAAAGGACCAATGCGATGTTTGTTGTTCATATAAAGTTGGTCAAGTTGAAGAAGAGTCATACAAGAAACACGTAATTGATAAAAATAAAGCGAGAACAGAGAAAGAAAAGGACAAGGCTGATGCATCAGAAAAAAAATGTTATACTTTTACGATGGATGTACAAGCGGTTCAGTTATGCCCTAAATTGTTTGCTAGTAAATTGTACTTCAAAAGCAAGCTTCAGTTACATAACTTTACGATATATAATGTTGAGACACATACATCTGACAACTACTGCTGGAATGAGACTGAAGGAGAGCTAGTTTCATCAGTGTTCACAAGTTGTATAATGGACTATCTGAAGA